>CAJVQF010000103.1:0-66461 GCA_911254575.1 Candida sanyaensis | reverse complement strand
AAAATTAACCCCGAAGGAACAGACACAGTTCAGCAACTTTCAGATACAACTTATAAAGTCATTGTTCAATTACCAAACTCTGGTTTCCATCCTTTCTATAATGATGACTCACAAGCAGATGTTTCGTTTGTTGCCTTAGGCATGAAATTTAACAGTTCCAGAAGTGCAGCTCAATTTGAATATGTTTTGAATATCTACCAAACAAAATTTAGACATGAGCAACAACAATATTACTACGACAGAATGGTCTACGCAGTGAATATAATGAATTTTAAAACCATTATACTGGAACAAGATAAAGAAGATGAAGATAATGAAGATACAATTAGTGATGAATACGACAATAAAGAAGATGATGTTCGAGAGTTAACTAAAGAGTTTTCCAAAGGTAATATTACCCCTAAACTGGTTCAATCAATTCTACATGACAATAGTGATCAAGACGAGGACGATGATGAAAATAACGATGATGATTTTGGTGAGTTTATCTCCGCTTAACGTTGTTTCATTTCTTGTTTACTATTTTCCTAATATAAAACCAATACGAACATAAATATAATACCAATCCAATCTCTTTAGTGCTTACTTTTTGACCTTTGCTTGTTGTTTGTAATACATTTTTTGGATCAATGGATGGTGTGAGTCTTTCAATTCCTTGTTCTTGTTCTTGCTGTATTCAATATAAGCCATATCTTCACCACCAGCCAAACCAGCCAATGAACCAGCACTACGCGTGGAACCACCTCCATTTCTTTCCTGTTCAAGTTTCATTCTCTTTTCCTTGGAAATGAAATTTGTGTCCGCATCATCACCAATTTCTAAACCTGCAGCATCTTCATTCTTCAACAACACTTGTTGCAACAATTCCCTTTTTTCACGAGCTGAAGAATAAGCCAAATCTGGTAATTGCTCCATACCACTCAAATGGGTAATAACTTTGAAAGCATAACCTTGATCAACCAAAAATGCTTGTCTCTTTGTAGAGTAGTACATTTCTTGTGTATCTTTAGATACCAATGAATAAAAGAATGCGTTGAACCCTTCATCGTTACGTCTCTTGGCTCTCAAAATACGTCCCAATCTTTGTGCTTCTTGTCTTCTTGACCCATAGTGAGAAGAAATTTGAATTAAACATGTAGCTTCAGGTAAATCGATTGAGGTATCTCCCACTTTGGAAAGGAAAATTGTGTTAATTTGATCATTATGTTGGAAATTCTGCAAAATCTTCATTCTTTCTTGTTGTGGGGTGGATCCATAAATGAATGGTTTACCCAACTTTAATGCATATTCTTGCAATGCATAAACATTGTCACTAAACACAATAATTTTGTCTCCGCGCTTTTCGTGATAGTGAATTAAAAACTGACAAGCTTGGAATTTAGTTGGGTTCATGATATATAGAAGCATACGTTTTCTTGCATTCTCTCTAAGATACTCTTGATAAAATTCCGCCGTCATTGGGCACCAAACCTCGGCACATTGGACATTAGCGATATGTCCCTTTTGTGCTAAGTCCATCCAGTTGGCTTCGTATAATTTTGGTCCAATCAAGAAATTCAAATCATCAATCTTATCATCTTCACGAACCAAAGTTGCTGTTAATCCTAACTTTGCATGAGCAGCAATGGTAGTAACCACACGTCTAAACATTTGAGCCGGAACAACATGCACTTCATCCAAGATGATGAACCCCCATTCTCTTGAACGCAAGAAATCCATCACCTTCTGAGAATCATGAGACCTATTACGCGTATTGGCCACCATCGAATATGTCGACACAACCAAACCTGATTCACTGGCAAACATTTCTTTGTTCTCCGAAGTAAATACGGCAACATTCTCCGGTTGAATGGTACACCATTGTAAAACTGTTGCCTCCATTGCATGACCGACAGAGGAAGTACACAAGACAATAACCGATTTTCTAATCGTACAAGCTGCAGTGATACCAACTAGAGTTTTACCGGCACCACAGGGTAAAACAATAATTCCCGATCTAGCACGCCCATTACCAAACATTTTCGATAATGACTTCTCCTGATAAGGTCTAATTTGAGTAGAAGGTTTCAAATCGATTTCCAAATCTGGATTTCTAGCATCGTTACGAAAATCATATTCTTCTAAAACTGGATATTCGATATCTTGACATCTACGTTTAACTATTTCCACAGAGTCATGGGCAATCTCAAAGGAATGAACAGTATCCATATCATCATCATCATCTTTATTACCAACAACAGATGCAAAAATGTCTTCAGCTTCATTTGTGGTTCCTGATTCAGAAGCCTTGTTTCCGTCATCTTTTTTGGTACCAGGGATCACAATGTCATTTTGGGCCGGAGCAGACGTGATCAATCCGTTACTTGTTACTGTATTTTCTGATGATTGAATACGCAATGGTCCAATAACAGGATCTTTCAATAACATTTGCAAAATATCCGCCTGGGTACTTTCAACAAAATATCTATTGTGCTTCAAAACTAATTTCACTTTCCCGTATGATATAGTGGCCGCTTTAATAAAATTCAAAATCGATTCTGCTACCGGAACTTTTGATAATCTATTTAAAACCAGAATAATATCATCTGTCTCTAGACCAACAGACACAGCTGCGTATAAAGAGTACGCGGTAATTCTATATTCATGAATATGACTCGGTCTTGATACTGGCTCTGCAATAGTAATTAAAAAATCCATAGCTTGTTCAGCCAATGGAGAAAATGATTCCAATATGATCCTACCATCGTTTGGTGATATCCATATAGGTCGTGAAAAATGATCAGGCTTCAACTTCAAATAGGAAAAATCACCCTTGCCAAAATTCTTAGAGACTGCGTCTGGGATATAATCAGCAGGAATATCTGGAGTTAACTCTAGTAATTCATCATCTGAAAAATTTGTATCATTAAGATCTTTTTTGAGTGATTCTACTGATTGTTCTGCTTTACGCTTTTTGGATTCAGTTACTGATTTCTTGATTGACTTTCTCTTATTTGATGGCGTACTATATTCATCGTCATCACCACCATTTAACTTATTATCATACACATCTTCATCAGAAAAATTTTCATCTTCCAAATCTGCATAATTTATTCTATTAACATTTCTAGATGACATTACTTACTTGAGAATACTTTAATTAGTTGTAGAAGCAATGATCAAATAACAAGGATGTTGATTATTAATTGCAATCCAGTGGATCCTATATCTTTTTTTCTTTCCTCTTTCTATTTTTTTATTTTTTTTTCTTTTGGATCAAGAGGATCACAATATCTTTTGATATTTCCTGGTTTCGCACCAGAATAGAACAAACCTTCGAGCGATAACTTGTACTTGTTTCAAAGTGAGACGATGCATCAAAAGGCAAACTTATAAACTTATCTTGTGTATTATAAGTTACTATCTACTAATAATAATAATAAAAAAAAAGAGTGAAATATGTTTTACCTCTCTATACTAAAAGCCTAGTGGCAAAGTTAATCCAACTTGAAGACATTTCTCAGGATTCTTCAATGCACACATAGCTGCTTTATGGCGAGCCTCCTTTTTATTACTACCATATCCTGCCCCCAAATATATTTGACCAACTCTTATCGTAGCATAAAACATTTTACGATCCCTGTCATTTGGATGAGCCAAATCAGTTACATTATATTCTGCTGGGGAAAGTTTTGACTGACTTAACATAGTATTTAGGGTACTCATTGCCGAGTTGTCAGCAATTGTCTCAAAAGGAAGCGTAAGAATACCGTGTTCATATACCGCACCCTCAAGTTGAGGTGCTGGAACAGTCTGTTGACCCATTGGTACTTGTGTCTGTGCTACAGCCCCAGTTGAGGAAATAGCCTGTTGCTGATATATCCCCTGTGATGGTGCTTGAATAAAATTCTGTTGGCCATAAGGAACCTGTGAAGCTGCTTGCGAGTATTGTAGGTAAGGTGGCTGTTGTTGTTGTTGTTGATATTGGTAAGGTAGTTGTTGGTACTGATAGAACTGTTGAGTTGGTTGTGTGTGTACCATCTGCTGTTGTCCTATTATAGGCGTTGGTTGGTTAGATGTTTGTTGACTTGTTATTGGCTGATTTGAATTCATCGAAGAATTTGATTCAATAGGTTGTTGTGGCTGTTGGGGCTGTTGCTGTGGTTGTTGTTGTGGTTGTTGTTGCTGTTGTGGGGATTGCTGCTGTGGATATAATTGCTGCTGCTGTTGATTTTGAGGTGAACTTGAAGTTCTGAATTCGTCGTTAATACCTGTAGCAGGAATGGCACTAGCATTATTTTGAATAGCAAGCTGGGATGAAGACATAGGGACAGAACCAGATAAAGGAATAGCAACAGGAACAGGAATATGAAGATGTGCAGAGGATGGAGCAGGAATAGATGCTGCTGAAGAAGGTGGTAGTGGAGGCGGTGCAATAGATTTGACATAGCCCATTGGGCCATTCGCGATTGCTGCCATAGGTACTGCTCCATCATTTCCGCCAGCATTTCTCTCCTGGACATTTGCTACCAATAGATCCCAGATCTTACGAATACCTTGTCCAGATTCACTAAATACATCATTAGCGGCCCGGTACTTGGCTTCTTCAAAACTAACCGATGACACACCAGTCCCTAATTCACTTCCATCAACAAAAATTTTTGCAACAAAAGGATCTTTCTTAGTTTCTCTAATTTCATAATGAAAGTTATGATATGGGGCGTATTTCAAGTTCGTGATACTTTTGAATATCAAGTCTAATTCCATCAATGAAACCTTAGCCAATGGATTGTTCTTCGCAATGTATTCACTGATTACTGGTTCGTATAACTTTTTCACAAACTTCTTCAATTCGCCCATGTCATATTGCTCCTTTCTCAAACTACCAATGTAAGCCAAAAAAAGATTGGCAATGACCTCGATTTTCTCCTCAAAATCCGCATCTATTGATAAATTATACTTGCAACAATCTACCAAATTATATCCAAAGGAAAACTTCGACAAAATTCGATTTGACAATAATCTATGGGAAATTAAATCTATGTCTTCCTCTGGTAAATCTGGTACAGACTCTTCCAATACCTCGACTAGACAAAGATTCATGACAGCTCTACCTCTTAAAGCCAATCGTCCATTATGACTATTTTGGAAATCTTTTGTACTAGAGGCCAATAAATCTTCGATTCTTCTATAACTCTTGTCAGTTGCTGCTCTAATTGCCAAAGCTTTGGATCTAATGATCGGTAATATTGGTGGGTATGAAACAGAATCAGGCTTAACTCTATCAGAACTTCTTTGAAGTAAATGATCAACTGAATCTTCAACTTTTTTTTCAACGATTGGATTGTAATCTAAAATAAATTCTAGTGCCCTGTTATCTCCTGTGGTTTTGAGAGGAACTTTTGTTAATGAAGTTAATAATGGTAATTTGCCGTCCTCAGAAAGTTCTCGCAATCTAACACCAATCTGACTGGAAGGCCAATCTATTATTTGATAAATTCTGTTAAGTGTATGCGATTCACATGATTTTTCACCTTCTTTGGCAATCTTTGTAATCCTATTCCAGTCATTTCTGGTGGGTGCTTTTGCAACTATTCCAGAGAACTGTGCAACAAATTGTGTAAGAGATCCTTTAATTTGAGTTAATTCATCAAGAATAGTTTCAACATTTTTCTCTTTGTCTACTGACATGATTAACCTCAATGAGTACTAATGTGGAATTTCAATGTTGTCAAAGACTTTTATGCATTTTTTTTTTTTTTTTTTAATTTAATTTTTGGTTTTTTTTTTCGGTTCTCATCTTTCGTTCAGCTTGCGTGAACAGCTGTGTGCTGTATCGAAATACTTTCCATTCAATACAATTTCAACCATGATACCCATCTTTGAAATAAGGACAGCCATAAGAAGCAACAATATTAATAATAAATTGCGTAATAATAGAAAACAGTTGGTGACTTCTATTTTAATTTTTTTTCAACTGAGCCGATTGCACTGAAAATGCCGCATAATGCCTTGTCAAGTATTCGGATATGAATTATAGTTGACAAGACTGTCAATGGCCAGACTTCCACTAAGGAATCTCAAATATGCTAACATTATAATATATATTAACACACATGGACCATATTTCTATCTATAACACTAATTGAGTAAATTACCAAGTAAGACTCAGATATTGGGTAAAGATAAAGTCACTCAAACATTTGTTCAATACTGTCAAATGTGTTCCAAATTCGTATCCACGATAAATATCAAAACATGGTCTTTCAAAGTGTCTTATTTCTATTAATCGTATAATTATTACTACTAAAAAGCTGATATATACAGTTCTAATACTGGTTTAGGGGTGGCCAGAGATCTAATCGGTAAATTTGTAAGATCCAGAAGCTAATGTAATACTGCCTCCTCTGTAACTACCTCTTTTCATTTTATTCTTGTTTTTAGTAAAATCTTTTCCTCTGACTTGTAACAATTTTTCATTTGCCATTTCACCCCAGGTACCAGCCGCACCTTTATAGGTATTATCTTGCAAAGTTCTATCCTCAAAGGAAATTTTTGATCTGTCTATTCTTGAAAAATGATTTCTTTGACCTGGTTGCAACTCTGGTTCAGGAGTGGCTGGAATAGATTCAGTGGTTGAAGAAATATCTGAGTTGTTTTTGGTTTTTGGATTCAGGTTCTTCACTATCTTCTTGTTTTCTTTTCTTTGACTTTTCTTCGCCTTCGTCATCACTGGAAGAGTCACTGCTGTCACTTTCACTATCGGAAGAACTGCCATCACTTTCAGAACTTGAACTGGAAGAATCAGAATCAGAGTCATCTTCACTTGATGATGATTCACTATCAGAATCACTGTCAGAATCACTATCAGAATCACCGCTGGAATCAGAATCGGAATCACTGCTGGAATCAGAATCGGAATCACTGCTGGAATCAGAATCGGAATCACTGCTGGAATCAGAATCAGAATCACTGCTGGAGTCAGAATCACTGCTGGAACCAGAATCACTTTCTAGTTCCTCTTTTGACTTTTCTACTTTCTTTTCTTCTTCATCTTCGGATTCACTATCAGATGAGGATGATTCGTCTGAAGAAGAGTCACTTTCACTTTCACTTTCAGATGATGATGAGGATGAGGAATCACTTTCAGAATCACTTTCATCATTAGCTTGTTTAACTTCACCAATGATAACTTCCAAACTGTTTGAAATATTTGGTAACTTTTTACCCTCAATTAACTTTGCTAAAGGCTTAGCCAATTTGGATAACTCCTTATTTCTTGAAACATAATCATTAATATAGGCCAAAACCAAATCTTGAGAAGCTGGCGACATTGTGGATAATAGCTGATGGTTGTTCTAGAGCTCAAATGGAAATATTGTGAAAAAAAAAAAAAAAAAAATTTTCATTCTGTTTCTTTTTTTTTTTTTTTACAGTCTATCGCGGTGTATAGTTTTTGTGTGAGATGAGGTCTTCAAAATAGTTTAACTGTGTCATAATGGCTGCTAAACAAATTTTAGTTTTCAAAAATAAAAAAAAAAGATTAATACTACAGTGTAAAGAAAAATTGTTTGTTTACCAACTATTATACATATAAATATATATCAATATATATTCCCATTGATTTCGTCCCTATTAACATCATTGTTTTCTATACCTTTTCTACCAATTAAATCTTTATTGGTTTCTCCAACAAGTGACCCATTCTTTCAATCTTTGTACTTAAATATCCTTCGATTTCTTTACTCTTAATACCATTTTCTCCATTCTTGCTCCAGCTCAATGGAACCATAGGAACTCTTTCCAAAACTTTGACTTCTTGATGTTTGCCTTCAACGGCAACGATTTTATCAGGGTTATTGGTCAACAATTTAATTTCAACTAATCCCAAATCTAACAAAATGGCAGTTGCTAAGGAAAAGTTTCTGCCATCAGCTGGATGTCTCAATAATAAATTTGCTTCAACAGTATCAGCGCCAAGATCTTGTAAGTTGTATGCCTTCAATTTTTCTCCTAAACCAATACCTCTACCTTCTTGTCTTAAATAAACCATACAACCATGACCTGCCTCGCCCATTATTCTCCCGGCTTCGTCAAATTGTTCTCCACAGTCACAACGTGCACTCCAAGCCGTTTCTCCTGTGTAGCATTCACTGTGTATTCTTACTAATGTTGGGTCTGTGTAAGTATGCGAATCAATTATCAAATTTCCTTCGGCATCAAATTTCAATTCATTTGTACCGTCAGTATCGGCAATAACTCTTCCTGGAGTTAATCTACCAATGTATGCACCTCTTGTCATTCTATCTTGTTGTGTTTCACCTGGGTAATGTTTGAACAATGAACGGGAACGAATGTCTTCACCAAACACAATAGCTAAATGTTCTTTGTTATCGACATTGTTTTCATACAAATGTAAAAAAATATCTGGACCTTGAGTTGTTGGGATTCGGGCTCTGGCTAAACATTTAACTTGAGGTAAGCAATCTGGTAACCCACTCTCATTTCGCATAGCTTGAGTTATAGTTGGTGGTGGTTGTGGAATACTTTGTGGTAAATTAACAGTTGATGGTCTTGGTGTAACCATAGGAATCTTATTGACATCCAAATCTGAATGTGTAATAGGAGTTGTTGGAGATGGCATATTGTTGTTTGTTGTTGGTTGTGGATGCTTTAATGAAGACATTTTCCTTTTCTTTTTAGTAAAAAAGTAAAGTAATAAAATAAAGTGGAGTGGTTTGAGAATATATTCCTTGATCGAGTGAAAAAAAACTTGTTTCTTGATGTTGTGGACTTTACTATGTTGTGATAGTTAATAGGAATGGTCTAAAAGACTTTCTAATGTTATTGTTATTCAATAGTCAACAAGAGATAGTTGTATGATAAAACAAAAGAAAAAAAAGAGGAATAAAAATTCGGAAAAGGTATGAAAGATATTTGAGGTTATATTTATAATAAGTTGTACACTTTTTCTGTTGAATTTTATTTTTCTTTTTTTTTGTACTTGAAAAAAAAAAAAAAAATATGTTTCTGTCACGCACCCACAATTACCTGTCCCCTACACACAATTAAAAATAATCGATTTCCGGTATGTCTCTAATTTGGAGAGAAATCGATATGATTCAGATGGAAATGAATCAAAATAAAAAAAAAAAAAAATAGAAGGAGAAAAGGTAATCCGATGAGAATATAGTTTAATAGGAGTAGATACTTACAAGGCACTACTGACCAAAAAAAAAATAAAAAGAAAAATGTTTTAAACTATAGAATTCAAGAATGTAGAGCATAAAAAATTCCACCGGGAATAATTTTCCATCGGTTTCTCAATATAAAATGGAAGAGATCTTTTTGATTGAGTATCGGCTTGTTTAATTCATGGATAGTACAGTATATTATTGAATGAGGATTGATTGTCAAACAGAATTTTATCTTTTCATGAAGGAGCTCTTACACGAATAAAATAGCTGTGATATGTATCCCCGTTTTACATGGAAATACTGAAAAGTAAGAAAAAAAAAATTACATTTGTCATAATTTGTATTATTAAGACCGGAAATGCTTGTTTTCCGGTGCCTGCTCATTTTGTGTTGTCACGTGTTGATTATGTAATACGCAATTACTAATCATTACGAACCAAGACGTAAGGCTGATTTATGATTAATTCTGCTGAAAATTGACAACGCCCATCAGTAATCTATCGTAGTAACACATGATATTACATGAACACATCTTTAATTTCTCTCCAATAGTACTTTGTTACTTTTTATTTGATTAATTGATTTAAAGGAAATCAGAATTGATGTGCAACTTCACATGCCCTATCAGTTTTCAACATTCTCAATCTCTTATAAAACAGTTTCTATTTTTTTTTTTTTTGTTTGTCTATTTGTTTTTCCTGAATGTGAACATATATTTCTAAGTCCCCTTAGGACAGGCTGTACATTTTGGATTAGATCTTTATTCTTACAATAGAAAAGATATACTCTACATAGATTGATAAAAGACACATAATTTTTTTTTTTTTCTTTTTCTTGATTTGTTAATTGATTTTCATTTATCTTTCTTTTCATATACAGTATATTTTCTGAATCTGTCTAACATAGACCAATGATCTCACGACAACAAAGAAAATCTTGGTGCAAAACTTAATGATAATCCTAAGACATTGCTGACCTATATTCTTCAATTGTCCTATAGCCCCTCATGGGTTGATATTTGATGAATAAGATTACATTTTGGTAAATCAGGACTATACTGTTTTTAACCATTCAATTACGTCTTGTTCAGTGAAACTGCGAACATCCGGAACGTACCTTCCAGTTGGTAATTGATGTTGCAATACAACAATA
The DNA here is from genome assembly GCA_911254575.1 of Candida sanyaensis. Taxonomy (NCBI): domain Eukaryota; kingdom Fungi; phylum Ascomycota; class Pichiomycetes; order Serinales; family Debaryomycetaceae; genus Candida; species Candida sanyaensis. The sequence goes on along the minus strand of CAJVQF010000103.1, from coordinate 56,133 downwards.
CTTGGAATTGAATTGACAACATAATCTAACATTAACTCTCTGCCTCCTTCGGTGTCAGCAAGGATATTCACAAGATAAACAGGCTCCTTATTTGGGTACTTGCTCTTGTCACTCAAAACATCAAACAAAGTCTTGGTGAATTTGTTATTTTCTTGATTTGCATAAGTGAAATTTAAGAGCAAGGTTGGTTTGACTGCAAGGTATGGGTAAATCTCTTGTTTGTTCGAAACATAAGTATCAATAATTCTGTTCTGAGTTGTAAATGTACTACTTGGTGGCGGATAAATTAATCTTTGGGACTGTGCAGCATCTTTCCAAGATTTGAACCAATTGGTTAAGGAAAATTGTCTGATATGTTTATTACGCTGGATACTTTTTGCTAATTGTCTACTGAACATAACGGTGATATAGTTATCAATGGCAAAAACTCAATTCTATATTCTAAGCTGTCTCTTATTTTTTTTTTTTTCAAGTTTGCAAGAAACAAAATTGCGGAATCTATATACAAGGTTGCTATAACACGTGATATGCATGTACACGTAAATCATATGGACTTACTCTTCTGAGTCCCAACCATCTTTCCATCTCTTTTTCCATAAATCACAATTAAACTGTGGTTTGTTTAACTTTCTGTTAACATCATTATGAGCTTCGCATAACCATTTACCCAATTCATCTTGGGTTTTAGTCTGGGGTTCATGCTTGGAAATATATTTTTTAAAATCTTCGGCACAAAACCAACATGGATAAAACCCTGCAAAAAGACTAAGAAACAGTTTCATATCTGCCTCCTCCTTGGTAGTTGGTTTCTCAGGATACGTGGCAGCTATTGAATGTAATAATGTCCATGAGGATTTGCCTAATTGTGCAACATCTGGTGGTTCATCTCGGGCATACTTGAGGTTATCCTTCGGGCGTGAAATCATTTCTGAAGTTGATTGAAGGGCTTGATCTTTCTTTACTACTCCTGTAGTTGCAAATTGAAAGTCTAACAATGTGTTACAAGTTCGACACCTAATGCAGATATTGTTAGTAACAGCTTCTGGGTATATGTGATTACTAATTGACGATTGAAAAACACATACGGTTTGCCATCCTTGTCGTAAACTATTCTACGACCAGTAACTCCAACCTCCGGTTTACTCGCCGTCTCTATTTTCTCGACTGTTTCTGTGGACGACATTATTTTGTTGTTGTAAAATAAAAGACACAACTGGGAAATAATGTATTTTCCTGCTTATTAGTGTACAGTATACAGTGATCAAAGAAATTTAAACTCGAAAGTGAGAAAATACATCAAAGAAAAAAAAAAAAAATCTAGAGAGCATTTTGCGATTTCTTGATGCGAAATTTCCAGAAAAACCGGAAATGTAAATGAACAATAATATACGAACTAGAACTTTCTATTTTAATTTCTATTATAGCCTCTTCGAATTATTTTTCATTTTTTTTTTTCTCTCTTCTCTATCTCTGGTATTAAATAAATAATATCAGACAAAAAAAAATTAACGACTCACTAGTGAAACCATTATTTATCATTTTTAAGAGGTTTGCTTACTCTTGGACTCTTCAACAAATTTATTTCTTTTCTCCAATAATGCGTCACACAAATCACCAATTTCTTTGGTTTTAATGGCACTTCTCGAGGAATAAAATTGATCTAAATTGTGCTTCAATCCAAATTGTTGTTCATATTCCCATGCAGTTTGAATCATTTCAAACTTATCAATATCTTTGACGTATCTTGCCTCAATGTTTCTAATTTCTTCGTAATCCAACCATAATTCCAATAACTCTTTAGAAAAATCCTCATTGTACGGTTTTATAATTTCACTAAGATAATGAATAGTGGCCAATTCACGACGGTGTTTTTCTTGTTTGTTAATTCCAGCGTATGGTGTGATGTCACCAACCAATGCTTCGGCAATATCATGCACAATTGCAATCTTAACACACTTATTTGAATCAACACCCTTTGGAACTAACATCGATATAACACCCATTCTGTACATATGATCAGCAATACTTTCCGTGGATTCTTCAGCAATATCATGATCCAACCAACCAGTACGTTTTTGAAACTTTAATGACCTAATGATCTGTAAGAATGCTAACATGTAATTTGAGGGAGCTGATCCTGTGGTAAGTAATTCTTTAATGTGATTTGGTAAGGCATCTTGTGGTTGCCACTTGTTTTCACTTAAATCTTTTATCGAGTTCATTATTTGTCCAGTATGTATAAATGCTACTTTTTTTGGTGTTTTTATTGGATGGATCTTCAAAATTCTATTAATACAACTAAAGCTTCTAACCAAACTAATCATGCAATATTTATGAATATGTGTTCTGATGGTATAATGAAGAAAATAAAACCACTAATTCACAAACACAGAAAGAACCTATTAAAAATACTTAAAGGAAAAAAAAAATTTAGTAAAGATTAAACCAATACCTACTTTTGTAATGTAAATCAATTTTTGTTTCAATTTGGGTATTTCTCATCGAAATCAATAAATGTAAACAAAACAAACAAAAAAGAAAATACTGCACGACCATATTGTGACTTACGTAAAAAAAAAAAAAAAAAAACCTGTTCAACACTAGCCCATCTTCGTCTACAATACAAAATCACAGTAGCTATGATCTGACATATCTATTAATTTTTTTTGATTTGTCTTTAGTTTATATATTAAATATACAGTAAAATGATATATTCTTTTCGTTTCATTATGAAAAAGAAAAACTCCCCAAATTAAGCAACCAATTCAACAACACCACCAACAGCTCTGATTTTTTCTTCAGCTAATTTAGAAACAAATCTGGCTTTGACAATGACTGGAACTTCTGGTAATCTACCTTTACCCAAAACTTTACCGTAACCGTGAGCCAAAGTGTCAATGACTGGGGCAGCGGAAGCAGAGGATTTGGTCAAGTATTCTTCTTTCTTGTCGGCTTCAACTAAAGTCCACAATTTGTCCAAGTTGATTTCTGGTCTCCAGAAGTGGTTTTGTTGTTTGTGGAAGTATCTCATACCAACTTTACCGAAGTAACCTGGATGGTATTTATCCAAGTTGGTTCTGTGGTGATGTTGACCACCAGCTTTACCTCTACCACCCGGGTGCTTTCTGTGTTTACCAATTCTACCCTTACCGGCTAAACAAATAAAACTGTTAGTAAATTGAAACTTTCTTTCAAACAAAATTTCAATAAAGAACTCAAAGGAAATTGAACTATTGGGAATCTATTATTGAAAAAAAAAAAATTCCATCATGGTTGGATCTTTCATTGGTCAAATCCATATACCTGTTGAATTCATTTATTCTTCCATATTTTACATCTGTGCCCTTTGAACATTAATTAAAAACATAAAATTTTTCACTTCTTGAAATCTTCAAAGAAAAATTTTCAGGTATACTCTCATGATGATAATCCTCTTAATCCCCATCGTTCATTCCTCGTCTTTTCTTCATCTCTTTCATTCTGAATCATTTGTACATACCAGAAACGTGACCTCTGTGTTTTCTGGTTTTAGTTAATCTAGTAGGCATTGTTGGTTAATAACTAGTTGGATACAGTCAGAAATTCCAGAAGAAGTAAGAAATTTTTTTTTCTCTCTTTGTAATTATGTTTTGTTAGGAATTGTCAAACCTTTGGTGCGGTGAGAGTCTAAGCTGAGTGCCCTCCATGCACTCTCACTATGCTCGCTCACATTCATTCACACACGCACACTCACAATTTGTCACACTCGCACACACACACTTTTTTCATTTGCGCGATTTCTCATCGCAAGTACAAACAAAAAAAAAATACAAAATACAATATGCAGTATTTTATTAGATACGTACTATAAAAAAAATTCAAAGATTCAGTCGCACCTAAATTTCTAGGGTTACAGCCCTAACACTTGTAATAGAACAAATTTACAAACATTCGGATTCTACTTAGTTTTTTTTTCACTAAATCAGCCCCCACACTTCATTATAAGAATGCTTACCTTTAGTCTCTGGTACTTTCGTTCTAATAAACCAAACACTTGTGAAACACATTATTGTAAATATGAAATAAACAGAACCACCTAACCACTCTTTTAATACTGGGAATGAATAACCAACTAAAAAGGTGGCTACCCAATTCATACTTGTACCCCAACTTTGAGCCAGTGCTTTTGCACTCGGCTGAGTCACCTCACCAACAAGTAAGAATGGAATTGGTCCTAACCCAATAGCAAAGAATGTAATGTAGGTAAATGTACCAATTATAGATAAAACTGAGTTTGTCCAGATAATACCAAAACCCATCAATATTGTTGCAAACCCTAAGAATGAGACGGATAACAATAATAACGGTTTTCTACCCAATTTGTCCACAATAGTAGCAGAAACAAAAGTTACTACAACATTCACTAAGGATATTAAACAATTAATAATAATTGAATGGTTAGGGAAAATCGATACCAACACTGAAACTCCATAGAAAATAATCGAGTTGATACCATCAAATTGTTGCAAGACCAAAATACCAGTAGCGACAATGAGGGAGTTTCTATATTCTGGTTTTGTCACATAATCTTTAACGGTGACTCTTTGTTTGAAACTTGCCGAATTAGAGGGTGACGAGGTTCCAGTAGTTGTAGGAATACTTTCGCCATTGCCTTCTTCAAGTAAGGTTTCATTTTCAGGAGTACCGTTTGCAAGACCATTATGTGATTTCCAGCTATTGACTTCATTTGTTGCCACTGAATAACTGCCTCCTCTTAATCGATGTAAAACGGTGAAGGCTTGTGTGTTGTCTCCGTGGCTGGCTAACCAGACTGGTGATTCCTGTAAATGTACCAAGACGACAACTAAATTAACAATAGCAATAAATGATGCCATGAACAATAACCATCTCCAGTCATTGTTATTAGACCACTTTAAGGACAATAATTGGGTAAATAATATCCCTATATTGATACTTAATTGATTCATTGAACCTAGTAAACCTTTTGTTTCGATAGGTGAAACTTCATTGATATAGATAGACGTAATAACTAATGCAGATCCTGCCCCTAATCCAGAAATAAATCTTCCCAATAACAATATCCCATAGCTATTACTTAATCCATTGATGCTTGATCCAATAATGTAAAGCAAACAATGTAACACGCTCGATCTTCTTCGACCGTATTTATCTGCCAAATGACCAATATAAAATGATCCAAATAACCCACCAATTGAAAATATAGATGTAACTAATCCAATTTGATCTGGAGACATAGGAATACATTGCTTGAACCCAAAATGGCCAAAGAATGATTGGTCGTAAGGGATTTTTCCTGGTTGAGATAACTTACATGATAACACTAATTCAGGTGAATTCAATTCAGCCATGTGATATCCGAATTGTAATGATCCCAAACATATGATTGATACAGCAAATATCAAGTTGCTAGTCAATCCTGCAGGAATTGTAATACTAGGCATTGTCAGGTATGAGTTATTGTTATCAATTCACTGTGTATGGAGGCGTAGAGAAATGGGTGAATTTGCTGTTCCTCTTTTTTTTTTTTTTTTTTTTTGGTTGTTGTTGCACAATTACATTTCCCCCTTATCAATCGACTTTCCCACGCTCTTATTCATATTTTGTTTGTAGTACAATACTGGAATTAGTTCGCTAACTTTTTTTATTTTTCTTTTTTCAAATCTTTGTCTCATCGTCGTGTTGTTTCATCCTTTTGTGGGGACACGAAATCTAATTCAACTACTACAAAAGTTAAGATTCATTAAGAATTACATTACGTAATGTTACAATCTATACATATGTATGCATATAAATATATTATCTAGTGAGAAGTGGGTTATTTATTCTATTTTGCACCCACTTATTTCACATTTTTGTTTCCTATTATGTGTTAGATAGAATTGGTAAGAAATTACCCACAATCATCATTGGGATACCAAAGACATCTCTTTTTAAAGTCCACATACATCCTGTCCGTATCTTCACTTCGGGGTTGGGTGTTAATAATGTACATTCCGTCATCGTGGCACCTAAAAAGTCACCAAATGCAATTCTAGAAAAACTTGAAAATATTCCAAGACTGATTTGTCATCTAACAATTCAACAATAAATTTCCTCTTTCCATTACCAACTAGTTCTTCTTTTGTCCATCCTGTAAGAATACAAAACTCATTACCTACGTAAGCAATTTCTCCTGTTCTTCTCCATACAATGGTTGGTGTTCCACTTAGCTTAATAATATTATCATACGTCAATAAGGTCCTCTGGAAGCATTGCTCCATGAATATTAAATCGTGTTCTTTTAAAGCATTGGTACAAGCAATGAAAGACGGACGATAGACGGCCATACTCTCGGCCATTTTCACCAACATTGGTTTGTCAAACCTCTTTCTCAAGTACGCAATTAATGAGTGATATCCAGGAGTATATGAAAACGGCTTATTCACTTTAGCATAAATCTCTTCTGGCTCTTTGAAAAAAGTGTCCTCTCGGCTGTTGCCATTTACGTTATCCTCATGCTGTATACCTATTGTGAATGACAATTCCAGTTTAGAATTACGTTCTATGTATACCGCTGGGTCGTGGTTCTTCATGGCCATAATCGCTGTCAAAACATCTGGAAACACAGCAACGTTGCCTGACTCTGTTTCACCCAAAAAATATTGATTGATTGTTTCATCGCATTTGGGATACCTTGAGTCTTCGAATATATTAGAACGAGTTGGATTTAATGGAGATGGTGTGGTATAGTTTGTTTGAATGCCATTGTTGCTAAAATTCTCGGCTTTTCCAGATATTTGTAAACGATCAACAGAGCTTAGACATGTTGTTGGGTCTGTTGCCAATTGTTGTTGTTGCTGTTGTTGCGGTTGATGCTCGTGTGTTTGTTGTGACAGAGGCATCCCGTTAGTGGCCATGTTGTGCGGGGATAAAGCGGGTGAAAAATTGTGCGAATTCGGCGTGCCCTCGTTGGATGTGGAGTGATGGCCAAAAGTTTCATGAAGTATATTCGACAATGTGGCGTACTCTAAATCGGCTGCCGATGATAAGAAATTACTTCTTCGTTTTTGATTTGGATGTTCTGGGGGTTGGAACTGTTGATTATAAAGCTCAGGGAAGTAGTCCGTGGCGGAGTGCATCAAGTTCGGTGCTGTGGAACTATGCTGAAACATGGTCGCTTCATATGTTTTATGGCTCAGGGAGAAGTTGGCAGCTACGGCTGGTTGGTGTATAATTGGACCGGCTGATGAATCTTTTCTTGTAGAACTCTGTACATCAATGTGAGACCCTGTGGATGTGGGTAAAGGTGGTCGAGGTTGTTGTTGTAACTGTCGCGGTGGAGGTGGCTGTGAGTGGGGTTCCATATGCATTGGCTGAGACATTGATTGGCTCTGTTGAAGTCTTGGACTCTCTGTAGGTTGTGTTACAGATGTTAAAGACAGATTGACAGTATTCATACTTCGACTTGTAAGTAAAGAAGAATTGGGAACATCCTCAAGGTATTTCTTTCGCTTTCTTGGTGCGTCTTCGCATGTTGCTTGTAAACCCTTTTGTATACACCTTTTACATGGACGGCCAGGATCACACGTCATGTGAGTTTTATGACAATGATTACATGCTCTAGATGTCTTCTTGCGTTTCTATTAAAAAATATATAATTGTTAGTAAATATTGTTCGGTATAATATGTAAAGACAATTCTGTGGTGGTCTCATATTTGCTTAATTTTCTTCCCTGATTTGTCTTCACTATTTTTTTTTTTTTCTTTTCATCAGGTGTGGTAAACATACTGGTCTCCTTTGGCCATCGTCACTGCTATTTGTATTTGATATAATAGTGCTACTTGGCTCTTCTTGCTTAATACTCATTTTTCAAAGTTTTGAGGAAACTCATTTAATGTTTTCAGCTATGTTGAAGCAGTGATTGATTTTTTTTTAGAAAACAATCGTTGTAGTTATAGAATAACTGTGCGTTTTGTTCTCTTTTTTTTTTTTTTAGACTCTTTTTTACTTTGTTTTGTTTTTCTCGCTCTTTCGTCGGTGCATCAATCTTCTTTGGGTAGGCGCTTAATTCAGTCACATTATTCTTGACCATTTTGCCTTTAGAATTTATAGCATATAAAATAGATTGTAAGTGATTAAAAGATAATATCAAAGAATAAGGATTTGGTTTTATTGCGTGCAATTATAAACTTTAGTTTAGGCAGTTATGTAGTTTGTTCCTTAATATATTTCATAAATTAATTAATTTTCACACAAACTTTGCGTGAAATCGCTAGCAATTTACTGCAAAAAAGAATATTGAAACACTTTTCAAAAGAGAATAATTACAAAATCAAGTCAAAAAGTATTTAATATTAGATTTGATAAATATACTATATATTCTTAAAGCATCATAATAACAGATCGAAAAAGACTTTCACTATAACAAACACACAGTTAGATAGAGTCACGTATGGTAGTGTATTTTATACCAATATTTATGCACACTAGAAAATTTTTCTTTTGGAAAGTCAATCGCATATCCTTCCACTCATCAAAGTAACGAATATTTTTTTTTTTTTTTTTAATAAACTCCTGGTCTACCACTTCAGATAAGACAATCATAATTCTCCAAGTATCATGTCTGACTTTATTGCAAAATTTTCTAAAATATCATTGGCTGATATTTCAAGTGCAGATTCAACCAAGTTCCCAGAATTGAGTGCTGAACAAAAGGCATTAGCATCACAATTTGAAACCTTATCCAAAAGACTTGATGAAGAAGAAACTTTAGTCGAATTGAACGATTCATTAAGATCAAAAACCTTTATTGTTGGAAATATCCCAAGTACTTCAGATTTGGTTGTTTTTGAAAAAGTCTTGCCATTAGCATCTAAATGGACAAGCAAAGAAGATGTTGCGAAATTTAGACATATTCTTAGATGGGTTGATTTGGTTCAAAATACCTTGGTCTCAGTTCCAGAACCAGTTAAAATTGACTACGATATTGATATTCCAAGAGAAATCAAAGAAAAGAAGAAACCAGCTACCGCCGCAGCTGGTACTGATGCCAAGGAAGGTGAAAAAGCCTCAAAGGACAAGAAGAGTGACAAAGCTGCTCCAGTTGAGGGACAAGCTCAAGGTCAAAAGAAAGAGTTAACCGAAGAAGAAAAGAAAGCTAGAGCTGCTGCTAAAGAAGCAAAGAAAGCTGCTAAAGCTAAAGCTAATGCCGAAAAGAACAAGCCAGCAGCTACAGTTCCTCCAAATCCTTCTATGATTGATTTCAGAGTTGGTTTCATTGAAAAGGCTGAAAAACATCCAAATGCTGATTCATTATATATGTCAACTATTAACATGGGTGATGCAGAAGGTCCAAGAATTGTTTGTTCCGGTTTGGTCAAATACATCCCAATCGAAGAAATGCAAAAGAGATACGTTGTTGTTGTTGCTAACTTGAAACCTGTCACCATGAGAGGTGTTAAATCATGTGCCATGGTTCTTTGTGCTTCTGACGCTGAAAAAGTTGAATTTGTCAACCCACCAGCTGGTTCCAAACCAGGTGACAAGATCTTCTTTGAAGGCTTCAACGGTACTCCAGAAAAACAATTGAATCCTAAGAAGAAAATTTGGGAAGCTGTCCAACCACATTTCTCTACCAACGAAAACTATGAAGTTACTTACACCGAAGAAGGTAAGGAACCAAAGAAATTGGTTAACGAAAAGGGTGAATTATGTAAGAATGCCAGCATTGTTAAAGCTGATGTCAAATAGATGTATATAAACTCTATATAATTAACGTACAAATCATGCACATACAACGAGGAAACGAAAACGTATAGCCGGATTGTAATTGGCTACACGTGATTACAGCTGTTTTGTGTAATTTATAAGATCACAACACTCTTCAGCAAACAAAGAAAAAAAAAAAAAAGAATAATGAAAAAAAAAGAATAATGAAAAAAAAAGTACGAAAAGAGAACTGTATAAATTCACTATTACATAGATAACTGCTAATTTATAAAAGCAACCCTCATACTAGAAATTTGTGACCATGCAAGTTAAAAACAAAGCAAAATTAAAAGATAAGAATGTTGCTGTCACTTTAATACCAGAAGATTCGGAAGATTTGTGGTATTTGTACAATCTAATAAAGAAAGGAGATACTGTTCAATTACTTACTCATCGAAATGTTAAAAAGGGAAACCAATCACAATTAACCAAAGGAAAAGCTAAGCTGGAAAAGATTTTGGTTAGGTTAAGATTGCTGGTTGAAGATATCGATTATATTGCCTCAGATCAAACTATGAGAATTAATGGGAAGTCATTAGTTCAACAGGAATATATTCCTTTGAATAGTTATCACACCGCTGAAGTGGAATTGAATAAAGAATTAACAATAACAAAAGATAATTGGGATGAATACGATATGAAATTGTTGAACGATTTGTGTTCTATTGAAAATAAAGCAGATATTGGGGCTGTTGTTTTTCAAGAAGGTGTGGCACATATTTGCTACGTTACCGAGTCAATGACTGTTTTGCAGGCTAAGGTTGAGAAGTCCATTCCAAGAAAGAATAATGAATATGGTACTAGAGACTTGGACAAAGCAATGAATTCGTTTTTCAACATGATCATTTCTACCATGACAAGGCATTTTGATTTTGAGAGATTAAAAGTGATCATATTAGCATCTCCAGGGTTTTTGGCCAAAACTTTATATGATAGATTGATGCAAGAATGCGTAAATTTACAAAATTCTGGAAAAGAAAGCAAAATCTACTCAAATATCTTGAAGAATAAAAATAAGTTTTTGATAGCACATTCATCTACTGGGTATTTGCAAGGATTAGAAGAGGTTATGGAAGATCCTCAAACTAAGAAAAGGTTAGCGGATACCAAATTTTTGGAAGAATCAGAAGCGTTACTGCGTTTTCAAAGAGCATTGAATGACGACGATGGAAGAGCATGGTATGGTTTAGACGAGATAACTAAAGCGTTGAACATGGATGCAGTAAGATATCTCATGGTATCGGATGAGTTATTCAGAAGCGATGATATTGAGGAAAGAAGACAATATATAGATTTAACTGAACAAGCAAAGAACTTAGGGGCAAAGGTCTACATATTTTCCAGTCTACATGAATCAGGTATTCAATTAAATCAATTAACAGGTATTGCTGCATTGTTGAAATACCCAGTTCCCGATCTTGATGACAGCGACGATGACGACGATGATGAAGAAGAAGATAACGAATAAGAATGGATAAATATTATTATATAGTCTTGTCTATAAAGACTGTTTTCCCAGTATATACTTGTCAAAATACCAAACCCTTCCTCCTCTAGCATGAATCAAGTAATCCTGTGATAACCCGAGGAACAAACCCAAAAGGGAACCTTTGAACATCATTTTCCTCGTTTGAATATAACTAAGTTGATTATATTTGCAATAAACTGCGGAAGTTATAAGAGAAGCAGCAGTAGTGTTCAAAAATCGATTGTATTTCCTCGGACAGTATCAAAGAAACATTCCAAACCAAAAATCCTCCAACAGCACCAGCAAATTTGAATCCCGTCTTTACTCCTCGCTTTACGCCTGAAACAACCATAATATAATTCTTTTTTTATGATAGAAATACCAACCACCCACTGTTCTTGGTAATCTATGTGCATTTTCAGTTAAGTATCGAAGTGATGAGGATTTTACTCCATCGTAGAATCCAGCCAATCCACCTATTAGTGCACTTGTTGTTACCAATGCCAGAATTCGATCTTTAGGGGTTAGATGAAATCTTTCATTGCGGTTTTCATCAGGCCCTTCGTTTGCTATTATAGTGGCTGTGATGGGTATACTTTCAGACATTGCTTCCTTTCTGGGGATTTTGACTCCTTGCTAAGCAACTATTTTTTTTTTTTTTTTTCCTTCGCATAATTATTTTTCAACCTTACTTGATAGGTCATTTGATATGGCAGTTATAAATCATGTAAAAAACGATACAATATTAACTTAACAAAATATAGGTATCATATTCAAAAAAAAAACTCTATGTATATATGTATACATGTATAAACTCCAGATAAATAACCTCACATTTATTGATCTAATATGGCTTTAACAAATTCCACGTAATCCACATTACCATCAGCAGTAACGTTAACACCCTTTAACAATTCATCAACTTCTGCATCAGTCAATTTTTCGCCAATAGAAGTTAAAATATATCTTAATTCACCAACTCCAATGTATCCAGTACCATCTTTATCAAAAACTTGAAAACCTTTGATGTAATCTTCTGGTAAGCCCAATGGTTTAAAACCATTTGGTCTGTCAATTATTTCTTGGTAGGTATCAAAATCAAATTCATCGCCTTTGATTGTTTTTTGTAAGTCAGCTATTTCAGCTAAAGTTGGATTTTGTCCAACTGATCTCAATAAATCACCCAAGTGTTCAACTGGGATTTTGCCAGTACCTTTCTTATCGAAAAGAGCAAATGCATCTCTATAAGTCTTGGTATTTTGTGACTAAAAATAATTAGCTCATGTTAGTATGCCATTATTAAGTTGTATACTTGTTTTTTTTTAACAAGATCCACATACCATGTTTAAGGTGCAATTATGATTGTATTTAGTTTACTAGTTGTGGTGACCCTGTCATAAAATAAAATTTTTCGTGAGTAAAGTGAAAACGTAAACAAAACAAAATCATTGACTTGAACAAAACGCACGACTTCAGAATACGACCAAACAACTTGAAACATCATAAGAGAACAAAACTGGCTTTTATCAAACCATTCAAGAGAAATTAGTCCTTATAGAACAGAAAAAAAAAAAAAGAAATAAAGCCAAATTTTAGGTGAACATGAATTGATAATTGAAAATACATATATAAATACAGTACACCATATTAGTTTACCTGCCGGTAACTATTTTGGATTAATCCATGACAACAAGTATCTATACTTGAAAACCTCCCAACAAATTTGATACCTTCATTAATCTTTATGAAACAATGACACCATAAAGACATGGTTAGATTACGCAGCAACGTATAATTAGGGATCTTAATGTTGTAGTGCTGCTTATATCTACACCAGGGATGGTACGAAGAAACTAATATCAAAAAAAAAATAGTAAGACGCGTTCGCGAAGGAGATAACTGACAATAAGCAAATCGAAAAGAGGAAAAAAAAAAAAAAAGAATATAGAAATTGGTCGTGATCTTGTTTTTTTTTTTTTTATTTTTTACTTCTATTTCTCATCACTATTTGTTAAAAAAGGATCATTGTTCATACTTCTACTATACATTAGGCAAGATGACAACAGAAGTAAATGAATCCAATTCTAAGAGAAGAAGAATCTCAGAACCAACAAAGTTCAGACCTGGTTTTATTAGAACCGTTAAAGTATGGAACTTCACTACCTATTCATATACCGAATTTAGCTTATCTCCTACTTTAAACATGATTATTGGTCCAAACGGGAGTGGTAAAAGTACTTTGGTTGCGTCCATTTGTATTGGTCTTGCTGGTAATATCAATTTGATTAAACGTAAGAATTTGAAATCTATGATCAAGACTGGCCAAGAGAGGGCCGCTGTGGAAATTGTATTGGAGAACAGAAACGGGAAGGCACCAATTGTTGTGAAACGAGAATTCACTGCGAAGGATTCTGTTTGGACAATCAATGGCCAGAGATCTACGGAAAGTAAAGTTCGACGCATTAGGTCTGAATTTAACATTCAATTAGATAATCTCTGTCACTTTTTACCCCAGGAGAGAGTTGCAGAGTTTGCCGGTTTATCTCCCGAAAAGTTACTTATGGAGACAGAGAGAACTTTGGGTGATGGTCATTTATTAAGGCTACACGAAGAGTTAATTGGCCATGATGAGAGATCCCAATTATTCCTCAGTAAGATTGAAGAGCTTAGAAATAGATTATCAAAATTACGTACTGAGAAGGATCACTTGGAAGCAGAAGCAGAGAAATTCGAAGCATACGAGAAGAAGGCTGAAGAAATTTCAAATCATACGCTTTTGATTCCTTATGCCAAATATCATGATTTGAAAAAGCAAAGAGCTCATCTCAAAATAGCAAGAGATAATGCAAAGAACAAGCTTCGATCCTTTCAAGCGAATTTTAAACCATTGGACGATGCTATCTTTTCAACGGAAACCAGGATTGTCAAGGAATCTGAAGAATATGAACAAATCAAGAAATCTGTTAGAGGTTTTGACATGAGTATTGATCAATTTAAAAGATCACAGAAAGAATGCTCCGATGAAATAGCAGAATTAATCGCAAATGCAAAGTCCTACAGAACAAAAGCTGAACAGAAGAAGAAAGAACTTGAACAAGTCAAGGAAGAGATCCAAAAATTGATTGAAATAAAGCAAAGTTTACCAGTAGCTGACCAACAAAGAATGCCAGAGTTGGCAGAGAAGGCAACTGCTAAGAGACATGAATTGAGACAGATTGAAGATAAGATCAGTGAAGAGAATGGTACTAAGAATGACATAGGGAGAGAAATAACCAACCTCGAACAGAAGAAACGAAATGCGGAAAGAACACTTCAGAGTAAAGATAAGTTGGATGTCTTAGTCGGATCAGCTCAACAAGGATCACGTTACAGGCTTCGTGATGAAGCCTATGCTGCACATAGAAGATTAAGGTCAAACCCCGATCATGAGAATCAATACTTTGAAGCACCTGTCGTGTCATGTAATGTTACCGATGTAAATTATGCTGCTGCGATTGAAAAGGTGATCGATAACAACTCTTTGTTTGCTTTTACAGTTACTTCACAAAGAAATCTCGACTTTTTATCAAAATTTTCTGAGGAAAACAATATCAACACTCCAATCAGATTGGTTAATTCTGTTATTGATCCAACTCCGGCCTGCAGTAGAGAAGAATTGAGATCTTTTGGGTTTGATGGGTTCTTATCGGATTTCATCACGGGTCCTAAAGAGGTCCTATCAATGCTTTACAATACATCCAAGTTACATACCATTCCAGTAAGTCGCCTGCCCTTGTCAAATGATCAAGTTAGGAGATTGACCAGTACTCCACCCTCCGGTAAAATCCCCTTTATGAAATTTGTTGCCGGTGATACCATGTATAATATTCAAAGATCCAGATACGGTTCCCAACAATCCTTTTATGTGACAGAGAAGATCTCTCGTTCCAATTTCTTTGGTATCCAAGGTATGTCCCAAGAGACGAAAGATTCAATCAAGAGGGAAATAGAAAGTATCATAAAAAAAATCGATGAGAGAAAACAAGTTTACGAAGGACATAGAAACTCCGCTGAACGTTACACTCACCATGCTACTGAGATTAGGCAACAGATTGGCGAAATTAAACGTGAACAACAAGAATTGGCCGAAGCTACCAAGAAGGCTAGTCAGTTACAGACAAAGATTGAAATGAGGAAAGAAAAAGCCCAGAAATTGGAAAGAGATGCAAATAAAGATTACTCGCTGAGAGTTCAGGCGTACGAACAAAAAATTCAACAGAAGTATGATGTCTTCGGTGATGCATCTGTTTCCATTTCTAGTGCATTGATTGAGATGGCAGAAAAAGACAATCAAGCTAGACTCAAATTAATCAGCGTAATTAATTTGAGGAATCGAAAGAGTGCTGCCGAGTCGTTAAAACATGAATTGGAAAGAATGCAAGTTAAATTGAAGGATGACTATAACCGTTATAAGAGAGAATATGATGAAATCAAACAAAGTGATGCCTATGTTGAGATTGAACGTCAGAACGAAGCTTACACGGATGAAGAACGTACCCTTTTAGCTGGATTGGCAGAGGAGTATGTGACAAATGGAACATTCACAGAAGCCACCATTCTTCTGAAAATCGAATTATTGCGAGACGAGTTATCACTTTTAACTGGTGGTGATAAAAGTTCCATTAATGCATTAAAGAAGAAGTTAAAGGATATAGAGGACGCAGAAGCATATTTGCCAGAGCTCGAGGAAAAGAAAGAGCGATTGGATAAGCAAATTGCTGAACAACAAGAAAAATACGAGGGTGAGTTATCTGATTTAGTGGATAAGATATCATTGGCTTTTAATAAAAGATTTACCAAAGTCGCTAGTGATGGTAGAGTACAACTAGCTAAACTGGATAGGTTCAAGGACTGGAAGTTGCAAATTCTTGTTAAATTTAGAGAGGAATCAGAATTGAAAGTATTGGACCATCAGTCTCAATCAGGTGGTGAGAGGGCAGTCTCGACTATTTTCTTTATCATGTCTTTACAAGGATTAACTGATGCTCCATTTAGAATCGTCGACGAAATAAACCAAGGTATGGATCCTAAGAATGAACAAATGGCACACCGTTATTTGGTCCATACTGCTTGTCAGAACAACAGGTCACAATATTTTTTGGTTACACCGAAATTATTGACGGGTTTATACTATCATCCTGATATGGTAGTTCATTGTATTTTTACTGGTCCTTACATTACGGATAACCATAAGAACGAACGATCAAAGGACCAACTTATGTTAAACTTTGCTATCTAGGATATCTCATATGGCTATTTTGTTTTGCTGATTTTTTTTTTTTTTTTTAAAAATAGATTTGTAATAATAAATTGTAAATTAATGTGTACGAATATTACTCGCATGCTACCACTTGATTTAGTAGTGTTCAATTTGTATGTATCCATGTCAAGAATATTGCGTTTTTTTATTTTATTTTTTTTTTTTCGTTCTCTATATTTTTTTTTTTCACCTCAGTACTTTGGCGTATTCTCTAGAAGTACTCAACCTATTCCCCAAATTGTATGTCTCTTCATGAAACTGCTAATACGTTTTGTTAAAACTAATTCCGAGGTTCCATCGCTCTTAAAAAGCTCATTAGTGGAATTAGCCAATTCAACCAAACTCAAATCCAATCAGCCTACATCACCCGTTAGAGCAAGATTTGCACCATCACCTACTGGTTTCCTTCATCTTGGATCTTTGAGAACAGCATTATACAACTACTTGCTAGCCAAAAGTACCGGAGGTACATTTATATTACGAATCGAAGATACTGACCGAACAAGATTAGTTTCAGGAGCAGAGCAGAATATTTTCGATACCCTTAAATGGTGCAATTTAAAAGTTGATGAAGGGCCACAGGAAGGTGGTGCATTTGGTCCATATAGACAATCTGATAGAAAAGAGATTTATAGGAAGTATGCCGATGAGTTATTGGAAAAAGGTTTGGCTTATAAATGTTATTGTTCCAAGGAACGACTTGTGGGGTTACGTGAATCAGCACAAAAAATGAAACCACCAACCAATGTTACTTATGATAGGAATTGCATTGATGCAAATCAGAATCAGGAATTACCTTATGTAATCAGATTTAAATCACCAGATAAATACTTACCTTTTAGAGACCTTTTACATGGAGAACTTAACTTACAACCACAATACAATGACAAGGATAGAAGATATGATGATTTTGTTATAGTGAAAAACGACGGCATGCCAACATATCATTTTGCCAATGTTGTTGATGATCATTTGATGGAAATTACACATGTTGTTAGGGGCGAAGAATGGTTGCCCTCAACACCAAAACACATTGCTATGTATCGTGCATTTGGATGGGAACCACCACAATACATCCATATTCCATTGCTTACTTCCTTGAAGGACAAGAAATTATCTAAAAGAAGTGGTGATTTGAACATTTTGAAATTAAAGGATGAAGGAATATTACCCGAGGCATTGATCAACTTTGTTGCCTTATTTGGATGGGCACCAGTTAGAGAAAATGGTGAGAAATTTAATGAATTCATGAGTTTGGATGAGATAATTAGCCATTTTTCAGTTGATCAATTAACTAAAGGTAATGCTAAAGTCAATGATCTGAAATTATACTATTTCAATAAGCTCCATTTGACCAAGAAATTGGAGGACCCTAAAGAATTAGACAAAATTGTTGATTCATACTATCCTCATTTCTATAAATTTAGCAATCAATCAAAAGAGTACTTGTATAGCTTGCTAAAGTATATTGGGCCTAATATTACTAGTATCAATGAAATTGAATCAGACCATATGTATCTTTTCCAAGAAGTTGATTATTCCCTGATAAAAGTTCCAAATGACCATACAAGGTATATTATCGAGTATGCATTAGCCAATGGATATGAAGACACTATGGCTAATTTAGTTAAAGAAGGGATTACAAAGAAGAATATTTTCATGAGCATAAGATTTGCTTTAAGTGGAGGTAAATCTGGATTGTCAATTCCCCATTTCATTGAATTGATGGGAGAAAAAGAGTTCAGAAGACGATTAACAAAGGCTTTAGATTCATTATAAATAGATCACATGTAAATAGAGAATTTTGTAAATAAGAAAGCAAGTAGAAGTCGAAAGAAACGTTGCTTAAAGGGGATAGATCATTCTTCTTTTTTTTTTTTTCTCTCCCTGTTTTCAAAAGTATATAAACAGCAAAGAAATACCCTCATGGAATTTGCCACCAATATCATCGCTTTGTTTTTTATTTTTTTTTTTTTTTTTCTATACACCCCACATTTATTAGGATATAACCTAAATTCTATTAAAAAAAAATGTCAAACAAAAAAGACGAAGAATTATCTAAACCAGATTCCAATGATAACGATAAATATACTGAGAGCTTCGACAAGTTGTTAACCAATTTGGGGACATTGACATCGTCAATTTATGAAATTTCAAAGCACGTTGGGGATGATTTAAATGAAAAAGCCAAAGACTTAACTCGTTCATTATTGCTTAAACGCAACCGTCATAATGAGGAAAATGATGATGACGATACTTTTTGGGAATATCCTCCATTTTATCAAGATAGAAGTCAATATAACGATGACGTACAAGCACATCCAATTTTTGGAGAATTATGGAATGCTTTCCCATTACAGCAATTTGGTAATCTTACTGGAAGTTTCAAGACTGGTTCAACCCCGTTTGGTTATTATTCTTATAAAGGACCATCTATTCGTTATTACAATGAATGTATGAATAAAAACGGCAAATCTGTTTGGGACGACCAAGGGTACTGGAGATGTCTTTTCCCAAATAGTGAAGTTCCAGTAGAATTATTAAATTTCAAGGATAAGTATTTGAAAGGTGATATTTTGACTAAGGAAGATTTCTTCCATGCAATGAAGGAAAACACAAATTCAGGTACACCGGGAACTTATGATTTAAAAGATCGTGGCATCTTTTTTGATTCTCATGATAATTATTTGGGTTGGAAGAACCAACAGTACGAAGAACAATTGGAACAAAAGAAGAAGGTTTTGGCTCAGAGGAAGGAACAGTTGCAAAAATTGTCTGCTGGTAAAATTGAGGACTTTAGCAAGAATATCGTCAGTACATCCGTTAAGTCCAACACTTATACAGATCTAGAAAGCAATGAAGTGAAATATACCCAAGTTAAAACAGAATGTGATGATGAAGGTAATTGTATTGTTACAAGAATCACCAAACTGAGACCTGTCGATTCATTGAAGTGGACCAAAGAGGAAGAGGATGTTCGGAATGTTAAAGTTGAATAATTGATTAATAATCTTGTTTATAGTAAAAGCGAATTGACCTATAGGTTAATTGATAAACTTTGTATATAAATGTATAGTTGTTGTAAAAAATTGAACGCTATTGACATTGAATTTCCCCAATGTTATTGGGTACCACAGTCCCTAATTTCAAAGAGTGCAAAATAACAGAACCAACGACCAAACAAAAAAAAAAAAAAAAAAAATAAAATTAACTTGATAAACAAAATATTAGAGTCTCTCAAAAATCTAAAAACAGAAACTAACCAAGTCAACAAGCAACTATCGATTATTCAAAATAAAAATACTTCTTGTCCTTATATACTCCCGTGTATTTCGTTAATATTTCAACAATTCTTCCCATTGGTTTATTGTTTGTTTAACTCATATTATCATAATTTTTGCCTTGCTATTTCCTTGATTGTAGTTCAATCAAGCTAATAATTGATACACCAAGCCTAAACACATCCGACGACACAAATGAACCCATTAAATAAAATTATATTCTTATCTGCCTTTTTAGCTTCAGGGTTCTTATTAATTTTATTATCATGTGCCTTGTACAACAATTATCATACATTGTGGGTTATATTAATTTTCCTTCTAGCACCACTTCCAAATTTGATAACTAATTCAATAGAACTGGCAAGAGATTATAATTTCTTGACGTTTAATGATTACGGCAATGGCAATGATTCTACACAATCTCCTCTACAAGAATTTGGTAAACATTTGACAGGATTTTTGATTGTTAGTGGGATTGCATTACCATTATCTTTGTTTCATTGTGGTTTGATCGAGTTGGGAGCAACTGTTATGAGTATAATCGGGGGTCTAGTTGTGTACAGCGATATTATCATTTTTATTTGGTTTTTCAATAGTGAAGAAGAGGAACACGACGAGTTTAACTTTTAGTTTCAATCCTGAAAACATATAACACTACACTAAGCATGAAATAAATAATCAAAAACGAAGAAAATATATTCAAAAACAAAACAAAAAAAAAAAAGAAATAGAGATGTGACGGAAAGTTGACTATTGTCATAACAAACTATCTATTAAGTTATAAATGAGATATATACTATCAATGTACGGAAATATACTTAGTATAATATAATTGAACCGTTCTCTATTGCATTAGTTGAGAACAACTAACAACAATATCAAAATAATCGTCAAAGTACAAATGGTTACTAAACTGCCGTTTTCTCTCATTAAATTTCTAAAAGTTCTTATCCTTCGGTTTGCAAGGTCCAATCTACTTAAGGATTGATCAACACCTTGTTCTAGATCATTCAAAATGATTAATTGGTCATCTAATTCTTGATTAATACCTTGTCCCATACTAAACTGACGTGATATCAGTTGGTGTAAAGTATCTAAATCTTGGTCTTGTCTCATCATTGTTTGTTGGTGTTGGGCAAACATTTGATGGTTTGAAACCTCTTCTGGAGAAGTGGACAAATCATCATCATCTGGATCATCCTTATATGGCTTAAATACATGCCTTGTTCCCATTAGCTCACTCGCATCATTGTCATCAGGTGTATCTTTAAACCGTACTGATTTATGAATGTTATTCGAAGAAACTTCGCCATTTGTTGTCGAACGAGTAAATGAATATTTGTATTCTGATATATCTAAATTAGAATCTTCAGAAAGTTGATTGTAAATATCATTATATTCCTTAACCAACTCTTCAAGCTCAGATCCAAGATGCACTTTTTCTTCAGAATTAATTTCATCAGTTATATCTTTGTTTACAAATCTGAAGTATTGGATGGTCTTCAGTATTAAGCTTATCAATTCAAAGTTGTCATTTTTTGAAGGTATCAAATCTAATTCGTAAATATTGTTTCTTTCCTCTAGTAAGTTCCCCAACTCTTCTAAGTTGAATTGGATTTTTGATATCGTTAGTCTTGTATCCTTTGATGTCATATGATGGGAATAGTTGTTGGTTTTTGTAGCAGCTAGTATATTACTGATAAAGGCGGATTAAAATAGAAAAAGGAGAAAAAGAAAAAAAAAAGAACAAGCACTATCAAATTTCTTTGTGGTGTATCGGGTATTGTTGTTGAAATCATTCACCATCATACACGACCAACTTGATTTGTGTACAACATTGCCTCTGTCACTCTGATCGAACAAAATTTTTATGGTGTCCCTAAGTTTTCAATTTTCCTCTCGGTTTTGACAGATCAAACATTTCCTTGGACCATACCATCAAACTCCATAACAACACTTTATCAACAAATAAGGATTGATAGTTGTATAACAATACAATAGCATTCCTAAAATTCATAAATGTTCTCTAAACTCAAGAACTTCTCGGAGGATGTGTTGAATAATTTATCGGATCCAACCCAAAACCCTCAAGCAACCAAACAAAACGAAACATTTAACCAATTAGAACGAAGCTCTAAAGTGTTAGCCACAGAGACACCAGACGTATCGCAATTAAGTCAACCAAAAGACGAAGAAATGTCAGAGATAGCATCATCAGTTGAACCTGAATCAAGAGCAGCCACACCAGTACCAACATCAACTCAAGAATCTTCATTAAAAGAAACGAGCTCAGCACCACCATCATCATCATCAACAACTAGTTCTGGAGATGTTGCCACTAATATTAATGGGCGAAGAAGTGTTGATTCTGATATTGAAAGTATTCCACCGCATATTCGATCAAAATTGAAGAAATTTGCCAAGTATGAAGAGAAATACCCAGTTTTATTGGATGCATATAAAGTTGAAAAGAAAAAGAATGAAATAATTAAGGTATTTGAGAAACTATTGCAGGAAAATACTCCTATCAGTTCAATTTCTGAAGGACGAGTATTAGTGGAATATTTAGAAGGATTGCATGAGAAGACGAAAATGTTGAACACCGAAATTAGAAAATTAACCAAGGACAACAATAACATGAATTTCAAGATTATCAAGCTAGAAGAAAGTAATAGTGATATGACTAATGACCTAAAAGAATTACAAAAACTTAAGAAAGACAATGATGTGTTGCAAAAGAAACTTGATGGAATGGGTGATGAATTAGAAAAGATTAGTAATGCTAACGATAAGTTGAACAAAGACTTCGACGAAAAAAGCAACAAACTTGAAGAATTGAGCCAAAATCTTGAAGAGAAAACCACCGAAATCAATCAATTAAAATCAGAGATTCAGAATAAAGATAATGAAATTGTCGAATTAAAGGAAAACTCAGAAATCGAGACTAACGAATCTATATCTATCGTAGTCACTAACAATGGGATCAAGGGAAAAGAAGGATCTGACAAAGAGGTTACCCCAGAAATCAACAGGGATAAGGATTTATCTTCATCTACAGACTCGTCAATTTTAGAATTGAAGGAACAGTTGTCTGGTAAAGAAACTGAAGTCAAAGAGCTAAACAGCAGAATATCCACATTGAGGGAGGAATTGCAAGACAAGAATGACGAGATTGAAGATTTGAGAGATCTGGTGAAAGATATTGGTAACGAGTTAGTCAATTGTAAAACCGAAATTAAAGAATTGAAGGAAAAGGATAAAACAGAGACAACCGATTCAAGCAGAGACAGCTCTCTTGACGATTCTACCAAAGAATCAGAATCATTATCATTGAAAATTAAGAATTTGGAAATCAAATTTGAATCTAAATCCAAAGAGAATAAAAATTTGCAAGAACAGTTAAGAGCAGCCACCAAAAAATCAGAAGAAAACGATGTTGCCAGCAAGAAATCCGAAGACCAACTTCGTAAACAAATCCAAGAATTGAATAAAAAATTGAAGACTATACAAGAAAAGCTAGAGAATAAAACCAACGAACTTGATAATTTGCTTGAAGAAAAATCAAAATTGGACAAGAGAATAGGCGAACTTTCCAAATTTAAAGCTAATGACGCGGCATTGAAATTGGAAATCGCATCTTTGAAAACATCTATAAATCACAAAGATAGCAACATCAGTGATTTGAAAAGTAGAATTGAAGAATTGCAAGCTACTGGGAATGCGTTAAATAACAAAGTTGATCAATTAACTAAGAGTAATAGTGACTTACAAGCTAATTCAATGTCATTATTAAAGGATAAGAATGAATTATTAACCAAGCAGGAAGTGTTGATGGATAATTCTAAATCATTAATTGTACAGTTGACAAAATTGCAGCAAGAAAAACAACAGGTTGTGAATGATTTAGAAAAGACAAAGACACGATTAGATAATGTACTTGCTGATAAATCCAATTCTGCAAATGATATATTATCTTACAAGAAGCAACATGAAGAAATCATGATGAAATCTAAGGAATACAGTTTACGAATTGAAAGTTTAGAAGATGATTTGACTGAAGCCAGAAACATGTTACAAGAAAGATCCAGAGAAACTTCCAACATGAGAAGATTGTTAATTGATGCTGAAGAGATGTTGAAACAACAAAAACAAGAGTCGAAAGTTGAAATTGCCAGTATTTTGGATGATAAGAATGAGCTAGAAAGAACAAATATATCCATTGTCAAAAGAAAGCAACGCGAGATTGACGAATTGAAGGAGCAAGTTCAACACTATAAGGTAAAATTGGAAAACTTGGATAGTAAATTGTCGCTTTTGCAGATTGACCAAAAGGGTGCAACTGACTTGGAAATTGACAACCAGAATGAGATGGCTAAAGAGATGACATCAACAATTAACACTTTAAGAGCTGCATTGAACAATTCTGGTACCAAGATAAAAGAACTCGAGACTTACAATACAAATTTAAAGAAGTTAAATGAAGATAATACCATGAGATTTGAAAGGTTGTCTAAAAATTTCAAGATGTTGAACCAACAGTATATGCATATGAAAGAAAGAAAGAATTCTGTAAGTGCTTCACAGGGTGAAGAAACCAAACATGAATCAACACCAGAAAAAGTTGATCAACAAGCTATGAATATTGCCTACTTGAAAAATGTGTTATTAGGATTCTTCCAGCATAAAGAACAACGTGAACAATTGTTGCCAGTATTGAAAACAATATTCCAGTTTAACAAAGAGGATGAACAAAAATTCTTGATGGCATTGAAGTAAGTAAAAGAATATATATTTAGAGTATTGATAATTTAAAGTGTTTGGCATTTGCATTAAGAAAAAGTATTGCGCTGCAATTTTTAATTTTTTTTTTTTATTTTTTTATTTTCTTTTTTTTTTTTCATTCATCTCTGATCAAAAATCATCTCTTTAGATCATTACAAACAATACCACCAAGATGCAAAGTTCATTTGATCAGAAGAAGAAGAGTATTTTAATGGAAATTTCAACCAATGGACCGGAGAATTTAGACGCTTCCCCAAAAGGAACTATTGATGAATTCTGTATTCCCATTATAGATCTCATAAATTCACACAAGGATATGGTGACAACATCATCTTGTTCTGGAAGAGTATCTGTCTTTTTAGAAGGTGTAAAATCAGCAGACTCTACTTCGATAGTATCAAAAGGTAATCATGGTCGTTGGTTATTTGTTACTCATGATCCAAAGCATTTAGACAACTGGTATGATTCAATTCCTTTTAATTATAATTCCATGAACTTCCCTAAAAATTCTAGTTCTAGAAGTATTTTGTACAAGTTTGAAGCATTGATTCTACATGTGAAATGTAGAAACGAGGAAACAGCCCAGAAGTTGTATATACTAGCAATGAATAATGGTTTCAGAGAGTCAGGGATTGGTAATAACTTTAATGTCGCTATAAGAATCAGTATAAAATTGGATATCCCAATTGGGTTTCAGGATATTGGAAGTGAAAATTTGAATTGTTTTGTCAACAAGGAGTATTTAGAATATGTTACTCAGATTTCACACGAAAGATTCAGAGAAAATTTTAAGAAGCTTGATCAATTATACCAATCGATTGGGAATATGATGAAAGAAGAAGCAAGTGGTGATAGCACTTTGGCAGGCACTAAGAAGAACAAGTATACTGAAACTAAAGAAGAACGAAGACAACGAATGATTAAAGAAGGTTTAGAGAGACAGCAACAACTTAAAAAAGCTAAAGAGTTACAAGAACAGGAGCAACAGCAACGAGAACAAGAACAAGAGCAACAGTAAGTAGATGTACATAGATATTCCTATTAATATTACCTTACACAGTGGAAAAGTAATCAGCACATGACTGTTGAATGATTCATTTCTATTTTTCAGTTCTTTTTTCCTTTCGTCTTTGTGCTGTGTAGTTCAGTGATGTGCAATTTTGTATAGCGGTTCTCGATTTCCCTCGTTCTATGGGTGCTAGACAAAAAAAAATTTTTTTTTTTCATATTCTTTCAGTTTGATTTACCCCTGGAATTACCTTAAGAACCACACATAGTAATAATGTCAGTTGAAAAGAAATTAGACGATTTGTCCATTCAAGAAAATCCAGCTGAAGCAATTGCCAAAGAAACTGCTCCAGCTACTACCGAATCCAGCAAAGCCCCAGCTGAAGGTGAAGAAGTTATTTTAGGTGAAGATGGTCAACCATTATCTAAGAAAGCCTTAAAGAAATTAATGAAGGAAAAGGAAAAAGCCGCTAAAAAGGCTGAAAGAGAAGCTCAATTAGCCAAAGAAAAGGCTGCTAGAGAAGCTGAAGCTGCCAATGATCCAGCTAAAGCAAACTACGGTAAATTACCACTTATAAACTCATCTTCAAGAAATGCCGAAGAAAAACGTATTCAAATCAAAGACTTGACTACTGCTAATGATGGTGAAAATGTTATTTTCAGAGCCAGAGTTCACAAGACTAGACAACAAGGTGCCACTATGGTTTTCTTAACTTTGAGACAACAAACTGAATTGATCCAAGCTTTGTTGAAGACCAATAAAGACACTGATTCACATGCTGTTTCTAAACAAATGGTTAAATGGACAGGTTCTATCAACTTGGAATCCATTGTTTTGGTTGAAGGTAAAGTTGCTAAAGTTGATGAAAAGATCAAATCTGCCACTGT
Source organism: Candida sanyaensis (assembly GCA_911254575.1). Classification (NCBI taxonomy): domain Eukaryota; kingdom Fungi; phylum Ascomycota; class Pichiomycetes; order Serinales; family Debaryomycetaceae; genus Candida; species Candida sanyaensis. The sequence goes on along the minus strand of CAJVQF010000103.1, from coordinate 29,638 downwards.
TCAAGATGTCGAAATCCACATTTCCAAAATCTACACTATCCAAGAAACCCTGAACAATTACCATTGTTGATTGAGGATGCTTCTAGAACTGAACAAGAAGCTGAGGAATTAGGTTTACCAGGTGTCAATTTAGATACCAGATTAGATGCCAGAGTTATTGATTTAAGAACTCCAACCAACCAAGCTATTTTCAAGATTCAATCCGGTGTTTGTCAATTATTCAGAGAATTTTTGATTAAGAAGAACTTTACTGAAATCCATACTCCTAAAATCATTGCTGCCGCTTCTGAAGGTGGTTCCAATGTTTTCCAAATCAATTATTTCAAAGGTTCTGCTTTCTTGGCACAATCTCCACAATTGTATAAACAACAATTGATTGCTGCTGATTTTGAAAAAGTTTTTGAAATTGCTCCAGTTTTTAGAGCCGAAAACTCAAACACTCACCGTCACATGACTGAATTCACCGGTTTAGATTTGGAAATGGCCTTTGAACAACATTACGATGAAGTATTGGAAGTTTTAGAAGAATTATTTGTTTTCATTTTCACTGAATTGAAGACTAGATTCAGCAAGGAAATTGCTGCTGTTAGAAGACAATTCCCTGTTGAAGAATTCAAGATTCCAAAGGATGGTAAAATGGTTAAATTACACTTCAAAGAAGGTATTGCCATGTTGAGAGCAGCTGGTAAAGAAGTCGACGATTTCGAAGATTTGTCTACTGAAAATGAAAAATTATTAGGTAAATTAGTTCGTGAAAAATATGACACTGATTTCTACATTTTGGATAAATTCCCACTTGCTATCAGACCATTCTATACTATGCCAGATGCCGAAGACCCAAGATATTCCAACTCTTATGATTTCTTCATGAGAGGTGAAGAAATCTTGTCTGGTGCTCAACGTATCCATGATCCAAAATTATTGACTGAAAGAATTAAGGCTCATGAAGTTAACCCAGATGTCCCAGGTTTAAGAGAATATGTTGATGCTTTCACTTACGGTTGTCCTCCACACGCCGGTGGTGGTATTGGTTTAGAAAGAGTTGTTATGTTCTTCTTGGACTTGAAAAACATTCGTCGTGCTTCATTATTCCCAAGAGATCCAAAGCGTTTAACTCCATAGAAAATTTCAAGTTGTATGTAGTAAAGTAATAAATTCAATCTCACAATTGTTATTCATCGTGCCATGTATACTATTTGATTGTTGTCAGATATTCTGAATTGCCATAGTTGATTGTATTGTATTTATTTTTAACAATTTGTTAATAATGAGATCGTTCCGCCTTCAAGGAACTATACAACAAAATGATTAACAATATCATGATTGTCGATGATAACAGACTAAAAACTACACAAACACATACAGAGACGGAGAGAGAGCAAAAAAAAAATATCGGCAGATTTACTGACAGTAAAAATTGCACTCAAAAGAAAAGGAAAAAAAAAAAAAAAACTACAAAAAATCAACACTTGCTCACTTACACCATTGATAATCTTTTGCTTTCATATTTCTAACATTCCCTCTTTCATTATTTTTTTATTTTTATTTTTATTTATTATTAGTGTTTTTCAGAATTTTCATCAACGTTGATTACTTTACTACAGCCAACATAACATGGAAGCAACTCTTATACCAAACCCAAACGATACAAATGCCACTATCTTATTGATGGGATTACGAAGAAGTGGAAAGTCGTCAATATGTAAAGTCGTTTTCCACAACATGCAACCATATGATACATTATATTTGGAAAGTACTTCTAAACCTACCACAGAACAATTTTCCTCGTTAATTGATTTGTCAGTCATGGAACTACCAGGCCAGTTGAATTATTTTGAACCAAATTATGATTCTGAACGATTATTTTCATCAGTTGGTGCTTTAGTTTACGTCATTGATTCACAAGATGAGTATTTGAATGCAATTACCAACTTACTGATGATTATTGATTATGCCTACAAAGTGAATCCAAATATAAATATAGAAGTATTAATCCATAAAATTGACGGGTTGAGTGAAGATTATCGTATCGATGCTCAGCGAGATATAATGCAAAGAACCGGGGACGAGTTATTAGATTTGGGGGTCGAGGGAGTTGAATTGAGTTTTTATTTAACATCGATCTTCAATCATTCTATATACGAAGCATTTTCAAGAATTGTCCAAAAATTAATTCCAGAATTACCATCATTAGAAAACATGCTTGATAATTTAGTGGAGCACTCATCAATTGATAAAGTGTTTTTATTTGATGTCAATTCAAAGATATACGTTGCCACGGATTCTGCACCAGTTGATATCCAGACATATGAAGTTTGTGCAGAATTTATTGATATAACAATTGACTTGGACGAATTATATGTTGACTCTGACACGAATAAGAATGGTCAAGGTGGGTCAAATGTTAGAACGATTAACACTAAACCTCATAACGAATTGAAATCAGTCAGTCACCTATCCAATGGAGCAATACTATACTTGAAAGAAATGATTCGAGGATTAGCCTTGGTTGCCTTATTACGAAGCGAGGACAGAAAGGCTGTCAATGGTGCTAACGAAGACGTACATGGTGTGGTCGACACAATTAAAGAAATTAACAGAGATGACGAGTCTAATCAAGAAAAATCATTGACTATTATTGATTACAATGTTAGTTTGTTCAAAGAGTCTTTGATGAAAATATGGAAGAATTCTAAATTGGTGAATACAAACGAAGACAACACAGAACACCAACAGCAATCCCATGTATCACAAGAATAAATTATATATATATATATATATATATAATGTATAACTTAATAGAGACTATTAATTCAAAAAAGCATTTAATACCCCATTCACTTACTTTCTTTTTTAGAATATTGAAATCGAATTGACTTAACAATACCCTAAAAAAAAAAGGAAAAGAAAATAAAATAATAACAAATAGTTCATATTCTTCATCATAAATACCTCTTAATAACTTCAAAGAAGTTAAACAGATAAATTGAAAATAAATCAAAAATTAAAAGACCCACACTTTCTAACCATCATTCTCATCCAAGAAAACCTCAATGAAGAAAAAGAATCTGTCCCCGAAGAGACTTCATCCCAACCCCAAAGAAACCACCCTTCAGAAAAATCCGGCCGTAAATGAAAGTTGGCGTTATTAGATAAAACATCCCAATGACTCAATGTGCAATGTCGAAAGTGAATGCTATGTTATCATAACAACGATTACAAGACTTCATGATCTCCTGTAATTTCTCTAGGTAAGTATGAAGAAAAGAAAAAAGAAAGGGGAAAAAAAGTTTGAAAAAAAAAACTGATTCATTTCTGGTCTATTTATACTGAGCTGAGAACAAGAGAGCAGAAAAATTTTTTTTTTCTTTTTTTTCTTGTTTCGTTTCTGTACATTTTTAGTTGTAGTCGTGTAATTTAAAATTTTTTGGTTGCAATTGCACGAAATATATTTACAGCATTTCATTTCTATAACTTGGTAAACTCAACTACATATGACTTTGATTTACCAGGGTTTCTAACATATAATTTTTTGGAATCATTACCAATCAACCAATCCTGAGCAATAATACAACCAATACCACTACATTTACCAATATTCAAATTCATACTTCCGGTTGTAACAAATCCAACACAAGTAAAATCGTCACCATTTGGAGCGGTGTATATTCTGGCATTATCTTCAATAGTACCATCATTTAATATTTTAAGACCGATTGGAAGAACAGGTAATTTTGTATAAACAATTTTTGCAAGTGATTGAACTTCATAATTGTTTGTATAAAACGCTTTATGAAATTCATTTCTCTTGTCATATAATTCAAGTATGGGTTCATTCTTATCTGGTACTTCCTTCTCCAACGTCTTAACCGATTGAATTACATCATGGAGTGTCGAAATATCTCTATCTGGTCCAGTATAATTTGCATAATATGCCTCAAGATTTTCTGTATTTTTATTATCTAATTTTGCTAACTTGCAGACATATTTCAAGTTTCTTAATGTTTGCCAATCACATTTATTACCTGAAAATAATTTTGACACATTATTCTCAGACTGATCAATAGAAACTTGGCTTCTAGGTAATTTATCATTCTTAAGCTTGTTTGCTTCCCCAATTAATTCATTGACTGCCCAACCATCAAATAACCATGGATAATCATTAGGGAAAGTCTGCTTGTGGTTTTCAAATTGAAATTGGAACAATTGCTTAGAACCACCTGGTTTAATATCAGTAACTTTCGTAAGTTGAATCCAGAATGGAACTACCCAATACCACGGAAGAATAACAACCCACTTCTGTGTATCGATTTTGGATAATATAATTGGAATTTGACTATGTGCAATATCACTTGGTTGTTTAACAGGATTGGCAAAGAATTTCCCCAATTGTTTGATCAGCAATTGCTTATCATATGATTTGGTCCTTCCATCAACTGTGAGCAATTTCTGTATTGTTTCATTATCAATTTTAGAACTAGAATTCAACGCAATAACTGTGTCATAAATACTTTGTTCTGCAGGAGGTTTAAATGGAAATCTAGCAGGACGTTGCCAAATTCTTGGATCCTGTAAATTGAATGAAAATGTGGTGCCAGTTGGAATTAGATCGCTATCCTTAATTCCCGCCAAGCTTGCCCAAATATCACGCATCTCCGGTGATATTTCTGTGAAATGGAAAATTTTACTTAATGATCTTAAACTCAAAGGTCCCGATATTTCAATAGATCCCAATGAATATCTACAATCGTGTATCATGGCACCTTCAATGAGCTTTATTTTATCTTTCAAAGCATTGAACAACTTAATGTAAACGGAAGGATATACTCTTACTAGTATAGTTCTTAGTTCCTTGTTCATGTAAATAAATCCTGGACAAATTTGATTGCCCTCCCAGTAAATCATACCACTATACGATTTTTCACCGTTTAATAATTTTGGCAGAATCTTCTTCTTCCCGGTCAACGCCCATGCAAGTTCCTCAAAACTACCGGTGGATGCATCCAGACTATCATTAGGCAATATAACTGTCAAATTAGATAAATAACTAGTGTCAAAACATATACTTTTTGATCTATTCCATCTATTCATTAATTTGAAACATTTCTGATTAGGCGAGTAAGGAATTTGAAACCCAAATTTTTTAACCATATGAAATCTTTTGACATGCCAAATATGAGTAGGTATCCAAACAAATTCTTTTTGACGTTTTGAATATTTTATATTTCCTTTAGGTCTTGAACCTAATTCATTAACACCAGTTATATCTCTAGCACCCACAACATTATTCAATTTTTGATATTCATGTGATTCACCTTCTTGTAATTTCTTAAACTCTTGACGCAATTCTTTAAATTGTGCACGAAGATTAGTCTTTGAAAATGACACATCCATTGGGTCATATCTCAATTGTTTCATCTTGGATGCTACTTTCAATAATCTATTTCTAAGCATCAATTTATATAATCTTCTACCACGAGGCATTTTCTTAACCGGTACGCTGGAACTCATTTCCCTCTTTGCCTTAGCTCTTAATCTTTTAGGAATACGCTTGACATTATGAGATGCTGCTCTTCGACGTAATATACGCGGTAATGCCTGAAATACACGTGTAGCAGATGCACTTTTTGAGTTTAATTGAGATTGTTCAAATGATCTGATTTCATAATTTCTAGATTCAATGAACTGATTCACATCAAGAACTTTTTGTTGTGAATTATACGATGGTTCTAAGTTTTGACTTTTAATACTTCGACTATTATATAATCTTGTCTTCTTTTTGTTAAATTGTTTCTTGTTGTTGTCCGACATCTTGAATGGACAGCGGAGGACTTTATGAAGTATCGTGATATACTTAGAATTTCTTCGTAACCAAATATTTTTTTTTCTTATTTTTTTTTTTTTTTACATATTTCTTTCAAGGTCAGAGAAGAGAAGAAGGTGAGACGTGTTGACATTTGATGCAAACCAAATAAATTTTATTCAATTTCATGTATTCTATTATACTTCTACGAATATATCAATGATTAGTAATAAGATACACTATATAGAGTTGGTAAATGAACATGATCCTTTTGCCATTCAGTTAATATAGCCATCATTTGATCTTCTAAAATTAAATCCAGCTCATCTTCTACTTGATCACCAAGTTCCTGTTTTTTCTTTCTTTTAAAATCATGAATCAAATTGACCAATTTTAATATACCTTTTCCTCCCATAATTGCATTTTCATTATCATCTTTAATATCCACATTTACAATATGCACCAATCTTCTAATATCATCATGGTCAGCAGCTTCTTTGTCGTATTCTCTATGCATCAAATCTTCAATTACACTATCAAAACATCTCTCTTCACATGTTATTACTAAATCAAATTTACCCGATGTGGCATTATCGTGCCATTTCTCGGGAGCTTTTTTGACTTGCATATTTCTGCTCAACATCAGAATGACACCATTGGTTTCATATATTTTTCGACAATCTTGACTAGTTAAATCATTATATATATCTTCATATGGAGTTCCAAAATCATAAACATTCGGTTGATCAATACTTGGACCAGGAAGTCTGACTTTAGTACCAGTACCAAACGAGTGTACATCATAACCAGCATCTCGCAACTGCTTATGGGATTCCATAGATCTATTATTATTTGAAGCACAAACAGTACATATTTTAAGACTATCTTCAACGTGTTTTGACATCGATGATTTTGAGTTGTAATTAAAAATAAAATGGGGGGGAAGGCAAATGATAGTGATAAAAATCTAAAAAAAAAAAAAAAAAAAAAAAATATGTCTGGAAAGGAACCCGAAAGAAATGAGTGAAATGGATGCCCCGAATTTTCAGGCTCGTGCATGAACTTATATACAGGAAAAAATCAAAGGTGCGACTTTCTGATTTTGAACAAAAAACTTGAAAAAAAAAAGTCGCACTTTTTCTGAACTTTTTTTCTCTCAGCCCGAATCAAAACAAATCGTCGAAAATTTTCGCGGTATTTCGACGAAACCACAACAAACAAAAAAAAACAAATGTTTATACCACTTCTTTTTATTCAACAATCAACAAAACACAACAATTTACACATGTTTTCAACGTTTTAATTGATTTTTGATTCTCTATAATGTTTTGAATTAACATAGGTATGTTTATTTTATTATTTTTGATTTATTTAGAATAATTTACTAACAATATTGCATTCTTTTTTGCTTGTTTTCAGCTATTTTAGTCACCATATCATGCAAATGGTGGTCATTGAATGCTTCTAGTTGATCACGAAAGGGTAAGTGCCTTTGGTTTATTCATATTTTGCTTTCTCTGATTGCTTTACTTCAATTTCTGTGAAGAATTGGTTTGTTTTGGTACATTAGCCTCAAGAAATGGTTCTTTTTTGGTTGTAACCTTTATTTTTAACTAGTTTAACTTGATTTTGAAGGGTTTTCATTCAATTTAACAAAGTTTTGTTGTTATTCTGACTGATTGATGTTAGTTGTTGGCCTTTTTCTGGTCAATTGGATGGTTATTTGCTAAAAACCAACAAGTTTATTTGGTTTACATGCCCCAGTGCGAGAAGTATGCTCATATGGTGTATTAAGAATCCTCATTTTCTTTTATTTTGCTGTTATGATGGTTTTCTTTTGCTTTTTGAGCTGAAATTTGAATGCCTGGCTTCTTTGAAGTGTTTTGATGGTAATAAGTATTAACATGCACTATTTCAATGGTTCTTTTTGCATAAATGACAAGTGAGAGTTGATATAGCAATGGCTAGTTATATGCTTCACCTCAGTTGCTTCAAAATTATAATTTTTATCTTGTTTTCTTTGTCTCTATTTGAAAATTGCTAAGATAATTGGTGTTTTGACTTTATAGTTATATAGTCATCCAAATATTCTAAGTATTTTAACTCAATTGAAGTAGATAAATCCTTGTATGATATACAATATATAAAGGTCTTTAATTTAGCATTATTAACATTAGAACTTGTCTCTATAAGTACTAGTAATTTTACTTGTTGTGAAGTCTTTACAAAAAAAATTAATACTTCGAAAAAAAAAAAAAAATCAAGTGAAAAAATGCTAAGATTTGTAAGATTACCCTTAATATAAGCACTTTTAACACCAAATTCTTGCACACACAGGCAATATAACACTCTAAATCTTGTATAAATAAATAGATATTACTTTTATATTGCTATTGAGCCCTTTTTATGGGTTAAATGTGCTTTATTATAAGCTAAAATGATTGTTATTAATACTTTTTGTATTTTATCCCATGTTTAGCAGGAAAATTTGACCTTAGGCGCCTATATATGAGCATAATTGGTTATAAATAAGCATAATTAGTTATAAATAATCATAATTAGTTATATATAACATCTATATTCAGTTAATAATCAATATTTAGTACTCCATGTGTAGTTTTAACAGTTTAAAGGATGTTTTGGGTGTTTGCAAAAATATACTAAGATTTTGCACCCAATTTTTGATTAAAATGGAAGGAATTTGCTTTTATCACGAATAATTACTAGAAAACGTAGTGAAAATGGTTTAAAAGTAGCTAAACTTATGCATATCAAAGACCTATATTTATATTCAATAATTGTTTGACTTTACAACCAATATTTTGCTGTATGTGATGTTTTTATTTAACATAATATAAATGGTAAAGACGAAGAAAAAAAATTACATACTCAACCTTCGTAGACTTAAGAGAAGTACTTTTTTCTAAAGCAGGTTCAAACTTTTTTTTGAGTGCGACATTCATTTCAAATGTTTGTGTAATTTGCTCATGCACGAGAGCTGAATTTCGGGTTATCCAAGTTATGCGAAAGAAATAAACATGTAAAATTCAAAAACATAAAAAAAAAAAAAAAAAAAAATTATTGAGAAAACAATAATAACCAGGCATGACAAATGTACACGACTAAGCAATTTCAATTTTGTTCCTGTTTACCAAGATCAACAAATTCATCCAGCTGTTGGGGGAGCTCCACCTGAACACCTTCTTCTTCTTCTTCTTCTTCTTCTTCCTCCTCTTCTTCCTCCTCTTCTTCCTCCTCTTCTTCTTCCGCTTCCTGATCTTCTTTGACTTTATTCATATTAAGATTGACGAAATCTTCTTCCTCATCGGGTACTTCCTCCCAGGATTGATTAATTAATGTATCTTCATGTTGACGTGTAGGTAATACATGAGGATGGAAATGAATAATCTTATTATTATTATCAATGCAATCTTTCTTAAAATCGTGATAATTATCCATGGATTGAAACAACATACCGATCATCATTGAGGGATCCAATAAACTGATATTCAACTTGTTATAGTTCCGGGTATGATAAGTATCAAATTTGATTGGATTATCAACCAATTGAGGTAAATGGGGATCAAAGTAAATTAAATCCGAATCTTCAAATCCCAAAAAGTAAAAACTTGATGAAGGTTTACCACCAGATATTCCACAACTGTATTTTGATCGCAATATTTGCAATATACTATTGTAATAATAAGAGTTGACTTTATCGATACCCAATCGAATAGGAAACAAAATCAACACACTTCTTCCGTCTTCTTCCAATATTTGCTTAATTTCATCATCAAATAAATCACAATTCTCACTAATGAAAACCTTAGGATATTTGACACCTTCGATAGTTGTGTCCTGTAAGCCATCAGTTAGTCTTTTGATGGATAATGAGGCAGCATTTGGCCCAAACCATTGGCCAGGTTTTACTTGCAATGGCAGTTCACCAGCAACTTTAATGAAATTATGAATTGAAAATGGTGATTCTAAATTATCTTGAAATAAATCAATTATTATTTCATCTGAATCAGCGGGTAACAATTGTAATAATGTGTTGGCCAATAAATTCTGGGAGGTTCTAATCATACATCCCCAACCGGCATCTGACGTAAAATTATCCTTATCAAATATACTTTTCAAATTAGCGAAATTGGAATATAAAGTAGTCTTGTTGAATATAATCGATGGGAAGAATTGTATGGGCTGAGGACCATCTTGTGATTTGGGTATTGGATCAAATCCACAACGATATGATAACCAAAGTCTAGACCCAATAAATGACCCCGCTTCTTCATCATTCTGAAATTCATGACCCAATATAATTATTGGTTCGGGATTATGAACCAATGTCACTGGTTCTTCTGGAGGCGTTCCATCTCTACTAGGATTGCTTAATCCATTTGATAAATCTTTAACAAATAAACTGAATCTTCCCAATACGGTATCAACTTCTTCTACACTATCTTGGGATGGTGGTGGAGTACTGGAAGTATTTTTATCTGTGGACTCTTCTTGCATTATTGATGTAGTGAACGGAGTATATGGGTATATATTTATGTAGTAAATTGATAAGAGGGAAAAAATAAAATAAATAAATAAAGCCAAAAAAAAAAAAAAAAAGAAAAATGTGGTACAAGTATTGATTGCTTATTGTACACAATCGATTATCAAAGTCGCACTGGGAAAGAGGTTATTCTGTTTGTTTGTTTGTTTGTTTGCTCGGAATGAGTCTTTTCTATTTCGTTCTCTTTTTTTTTTTTTTTCATACCGCAATCCTACGACGTGCGACGATCCATCTCGACCCCCCAACAAACAAAACTGAAATCTTTAATTTTTATTCTTTACTTATCAACACATTTGCCATCACATCTACATAATCAAACACGAATTAAGAATGCCTAATAGAGGAGCAAGAAGAAGAGGTGGTGGAGGAAGAGGAAACCATAAAGGAAGAATAGGAAGTGGTACTTTTAACAAGAAGAAAATCAGAGGAAATAGAAGAAATACACCACGTTCCTCATCTACTCAATATGGCGAATTAATGGATGATGATAATATTTTTATTCCGACAAGCATGTCAGAAGTGGCATCCAATATGGGAAGAAGAAGATATGATCAACGTAAGTTGTATGAAGAAATTGCATATACCGAATCCCATCATGATGACGTAATGCTGAGGAAACTAAGAGATCGTCCAGTTAAATTTGTCAAGGCTAAAGAAGTTTATGATCCAAATATTATTCTTTATAAATTGGCAAAGCAAAACCATATTAATGACGAAATAGATGTTGGAGTAAAAAGTATATCATTAGACGATGATGAGGAAGAACACGAGGAAGAAGAAGAGCAACCTAGTAAAACATTTGATGAGATTGTGAAAGAGGTTCAGGAATTTTCCGGGGCTATAGAAGATGATGAAGATTGGGACGAGAAGGAGTTGGATAATGTGATCAGTGCAAAACTTGATCAATTAGAAGAAGTTATAAATCATATATCCCAAAAAGAACAAGGGGATGATGAAGACGAAGAAGAAAATAACGAAGGTGAAGACGAAGAAGAAAATAACGAAGGTGAAGACGAAGAAGAAGATGAGAGTGAAGAGGAAGAGGAAGAAGATGATGAGAGTGAAGAAGAAGAAGATAATGAGATTGAAGAGGAGGAAGAAGAAGTTATTGAAGTGGTAGAGCATCAAGAATTATTGGATATTGAACCCTTGGATATAATAATAGACCTACCAAGCAACAAGGTTGAATCCTATAAGCCTAAACCACAGAAACAGCTATCAATTTCTTTATTAGAACATGACCAACAACAACAGGAAGCAGAAGAAGATGCAGAGCCTGAATATGGATTTTTGGAAGAAGATTACGAATTTGATGTTTCCAAGATTGAAGTATCGAATGTTCGATTTGGTATAAATAATCAATATCATATTAAATGTTTAGATTTAACTGGATTAAATGATGAATTTTTATGGATTGATGAAAATGAAATCATTGATTATGCATTAAGTAATGGAGTTAAAGAACATAGATTAAACAAATTTTTATCCTTTATAACCAAAGGAATGGTTGATGAACCGGAACCAGAATCTGAACCCGAGGTTTATATTTCAGATACCGATAGTGAAGAAGATGAAGCTGAGGATAATGGTATGGATCCTGATCAAGATGATTATGAATATGATCTGGATGATAATTTAGAAGATTTAATAGCATATTCCAAATCAAGTACTCAAGGTTTAATCCCATTTGAAGACCGTGATTTTTCCCGCAATACCCCAGCCAAATATAGACGTACATTTGATGATTTAGATATTGATGAAGAATTACAAGAATCATTATCACGTCAATTACAAAATTTTAAAGCCCATAAAAAACAAAAGAAACATGAACGTGAAGAACAACGTTTAGAAGAAGCTATATTACGTAATGATATGTTGATAAAATATCCAGTTAGTCTCACTATTAAACAAATTAAATTTGAATTTGAACAATTATTAAAAGATGAATCTCGTCAATCAATGAGTTTTCCAACATTGGATACCCATGGTCATAAGACAATTCAAAAATTAGCTGATTGTTATCATATGTCAGTTATAAAATCAGGTAAACAAGGAATAAGGAAATATTTAAAAATTGTCAAGAATAAAGGAACTTTTAAATATTATCCAAATTATGATCTTATTGATAAAATACTTCGAGGACGACCAATTTTTCATAGAATTGATAAAAAACCACAATATGCCACAAAAGCCGATAAAAAGAATCCTCATAAGAGTCGTGGTGGATCTAGTCAAACCAGGTTTAAAGAAGGTGATATTGTTGGTGGTGAAGCTCCAGAAATTGGAGAATCTAATTTAGGTAGACAAATGTTACAAAAATTAGGTTGGGTTCAAGGTCAAGGATTAGGTGTTGATGGTAATAAAGGGATTAATCAACCTATTGTTGCAAAAGTTAAAACATCAAAGACTGGTATTAAATAGATCAATAATATCTAATATTTAATAATATCTAATATTGTGTATTGTGTATATTCTATGTATTATTATTATTATCCTACTTGCGTTTATTTTTCTTTTTAGATTTTGATTTAGATTTCGATGATGATGATGATGGTGGAGCAGCATGACCTTCAGATTTAACATGATTGAAAAGTTGATTTCTTGATTCAAAAGCCATTCCACAAACTGAACATTTCTCAACAGATTTAGGATTAATTATTGATTCTGATTCTGAATTTGGTACCGGGGTAGATTCTTTTGAAGGTGTAGCATTTTTTTTCTTTTTACCCTTTTTTGATTTCTTTTTATTATCCATCAGCCAATCATCATCATCATCGTCGTCGTCATTAACATTATCATTAGATAATTTTGTTTTACCCATAAGTTTTGCTAAATCTGCTTCCAATGGATTTGGTTCTTCTTTATCTTCTCCATCATCCTTAAGTGACGAACTTATTGGTTCTTCTTTTTCTTCTTCTTCTTCATTGATATCATCATCAACTTCTAAATTATCAATATCAATCAGGTGTTTGTTCGTGTTATCCACATCAACTTCTTGGTCTTCATGTATTAGTTCGTCGGATAACAGGAAGTTATCTTCTTCTTCATCTTCATCATCTTCCAGGAAATTACTGGATGCTGTTTCAAAATCACTCAAGTTATCATCATCATGTTTATCAATTCCTAAATCAATACCTTCTTGTTTCATTTCCCATTGTAATTGACGAACATTTTTTTTATGTTTTTTAGAATCTTCATGAATTTGAAATTGTTGTTCATTTCTAAAAATTTTATCACATACAATACATTCAAATTCATGAATTTCTAAATCTTCATTATCTTGAAAGTCTTCAAATTCAGAATCTGTACTTTCATCATATTCATTTTCTAATAATTCTTCTAATTCTTTTAATTCTTCAGGATTTAATTTTTGCCAATCTTGTTCATTAAAATCATTTAAATTTTTTAATTTATTTAAATTTTGTTGATTAATTTGATTTTGATAATCTTCCAATTGTTTCTTTTTAGTTAATTTTTGTAATTCTTCTTGACCTGATTTAACTCTTGGATCTCTTTTTTTAATAAAATTAACATATTTTTTAATAGCTTCATTATATTCTTTTCTTGCATCATCACGAATTTTTTTATTTTCACGTTCCATTAATCTTCGAGTTCTTCTATCTGAAGCATACAGATATCTATATTCATCTTTCCAATTGAAATTTTTGGCAGTTTGAAATGAACCCCAAATATTATAAAAATTTCTAATATTATCAACATATGAACTTTTACTATTTCCAAATCGAGGATATTTTAAATATGATTCATCAATAGCACTATTAGCTTCATCATCTTTAAATTTCTCAAATCCTGAAACTTTATTATATTTCCCATGTTGTACTTCTTCATGTGCCAATCTTTCAAATATTCTACTAACAACTGCATAAAATCCAGATATTGAATCATCCATATTAGTATACATTCCAGGATTAAAAAATCGATATATTTCTTCAGTAGATAAAGATGGTAAATATGATTCACCTTCAATAATTTCTTCTTCTTCATCATTCAATATTGAATTTTTATGATTATCATACCATGCTCTTTCTTGAGGATCACTTAAAACTTCATAAGCTGCTCGAACTAATGAAAATTTATGATTTGCTTCTTCAACATTATCAGGATTTTTATCAGGATGAAGTTGTAATGCTTTTCTACGATATGCTTTTTTTAATTCTGTTTCTGTTGCATCTGATGATACTTGTAATAATTCATAGTAGCATGTTTTCATCGTATGCGTACAGTAGTTGTAGTTTACCGATAATATTAATGATGATAATTGGTTTCCTTTTATAAAAAAAATTTTTTTTTCTATTTTTTGATCTTAATAAACTTACAACCATAGAGACAACTTTTGGTCGCAAAATAAAAAATGCAAATAGTAAAGAGAACAAAAAATCTCTCCAACATGTAATAAATACTATAGTTTTACAAATGTTATCTTATCTTTATGCTTATTTACCATAACTGTGTATTATAAAACTTTTTCTGGGTTGCAGAGAACAATAATAATAATAATAATAAAAAAGAATAAATATAGTACTAATTAATAAATATTTAATCGAAGAAAATATCATCTACTTAAAAACAAACTTGCAAAAAAATTGAAAATTTTTTAAAACTAGCAAAATTACCATCCTTTAGCATGATAATCATCAAAATCATCACTATCTGCTAATCTACTTTCACGTCTCAAAAAACTTCCAGCATCAATTACTTTTTCTGGTAAGGCAATTTTACCTAATTTATTATCAATCAAAATTGAATCTTTTAATGATTTACTCAATTCTTCATTGTTTAATAACTCATTGTTTAAATCATGCTCTGTTGTTGTAATTCGTGGAAGTACTGGATGTGGAGGTGGTGTTGATGATGATTTTTGAGATACCATCAAAATTGAAGAAGATGAAGTTAAAGAACTTGGAGAATGCTTCAAGTGATCAGAATTTGATTCTGGTTTAGCTAATTCATCATTACGTTTTTGAAAAACACTATTGTCTTTTTGTTTGGTTTTATTAGTATGGTACAATTTGGTTATGTTTAATGATGACTTGGACAATAAGTTTTTAATCGAATGATGAGACGAAGATGTGGTTAATTTATTTAAACTAGTAGATAATAATGAAGCTGAAGCGGAAACTGAACCTTCTTCTGACCAAGATTTCTCCTCTGTTGGTTTAATGGAAACGTTTATATCTGATATTCCTACTATACTTGCTTGTTTAGTTAAAGGTGTTTGAGGTGCTGCTGTGTTGCTGTCAGTAGGAGTTAATGGAGGTAAATTGATATCTGCGACAGAAGGAAATTTCCTGGTGAAAATAATGGATGGTCGCTTCACTTCTCTATCAACAGTTATTATCCCTGTAGTCCTTGATCTTTGTAATGTTGGTTTCTCTCTAACATCGCCCAACAGAAGGGATTGGGGTTTAACTGGATTTAAATGTGAATGTGAATGAAGATGATTCGTTGGTTCTATACTTGTTGTTGCTAATTGATTTAAAAACAAATTGGACAATAATGATTTTGGTCTCTTTAATTGGGAAAGACTAGTCTGACTACTGTTATTAATATTATTATTATTGTTACTATTATTATTATTGTTGATCTCAATGGGGATAGTTGCTAAGGAAGCAGTAGAAGATGGGTCAACCTTAGGGAAATTCATTGGTTGGGGTTGTTGATTTAAGTTCTTCTTAATAGGAACACTGGATTGAACAGAATCCGTACTGACAGAGAGCCAGTCACTTTCATTATCATTTGTAGTAGACATAGACGTTTTTTTCTCATTCATAGTAGAATTAAGATCCGAGTCTTGTTGCTTAGATTGTGATTCCATAATTCCTTTCTCTTCTGGTTCTTCTTCCATTTCCTCATCGTCAACCTCGCTTAGTCCGGCATCGTCTTCAGAAATATCTGTTGAAAAATCACTATCATTATCGCCTTCCTCGTCATCATCATATTCATCATCTTCTTCATTATCATCATCATCATCATCATCATCATCATCTATTTGAATGGTTTTCTCTTTGAACTGGTAATTGTTAAACAATGAATCTTGTCCTCCTGAAGGTCTGGTTTCTTGCTCAGCTAGTTGTGATCTATCGGATTTCTGAGGCTGTAGTTGATTGTCTTCATCATTATCAACAGACTTCTTTTCCGTTGGGGATGGGGAATTAGCAATATAGAATTTTGTCATGGAAGGTTCACGTTTATGACCCACGTTTCTAGGTGATATTCTATCATCAATTGACCGACGTAACATGTTATTATTCATCGATACCGATGACAGTGTTGTTTGACTTGTCTGACTTGTTTGTGGTGTATACGGAAGTTCTACTGCGGTTTGATCATTAGGAATTTTCTCATTTAGTGGCTTAAAAGTATCTTTTGAGTTTTGTGTATGTAGTACTGGGCTATCACATTCGCTAATTTCATCTTCTTCATCTTCATCATCATCAGAAAATTCTGATATGTCAGAAATGTCAGATACATCAGATAAGTCATGATCTTCTGATTCATCTTCATCTTGAATAACATTTAAAATTTCACAACTACTGTCATGTTCATCTTTTTGTTGTTTTGATAATGCAAAACTGGCTGATTCTAGACTAGTTTGGGTTGATCTCTTTCTTGTGTATAAACTCAAGTTAGATGTATGACTAAATAACGAAGGCCTGCTTGGTCTTATATTCTGTAGATTAGATAAACTATGACTTGAATCCAAATCAGCTAGACTATATTTTCTTGAAGTATTTGAATTTACATGATGTAATATTCTATGATTGATTAATCTCCATGATCTATTACTTAATCTTTTAGTTGATTGTAGTGGAGTACATAAAGACTTATCGTTGGTAAGTTTCCATAACTTTATTAGTGACTGATCAGAATTTTTATCATAACTGAATGTAAATGAAACTGATTCCATTATGAACTAATTGTGTGTCGGAAAAAAAAAAAAATATGATAGTTGAATGACAATTATAATAAATTCCAAAACTTTGAAAAAAAAAAAAAATAAAAAGGATAAAACGATTGATGATATAGGGAATAGGAAATAGGGAATGAAAGGCGGGATAGATTATAAAAGAATAACCTTATATTGATAATGACAAATGATAGAAAAAAGTTGTGATCTTAACTGCCAGATGAAAAAAAAAAAGGTGAACTAAAACAAAATTGTTGTAAATCTAGATGAAAATATGCATTCAATATGAAAGGAAAAAAAAAAATTGTTTTTCTTTTTTGACAAGGTAAGAAGGGGAAAAATTAAAAAAGAAAAAAAAAAAAAGAATTTAAAGTGCTTGATTGATAAATGTACACAAATAATCTAAATCTTTTTCTACTTCATATACTTTGAAATGGAAAGAAAGATTGATGTTGAAGAAAAAACAAAAAAAAAAAAAACAAACTTGAAAAATGTTGAAAAGGAATATCAGTTTCTATTAAATGAAATTATCAAAAAAGGGAAAAACAGAAAAATGGCGACAACGGGACAATTTTAGTCTATTTCTTTTTCTTTTTTTTTTTTTTTGAATGATTGGAAAATTATTCGGTACATTAAGAAAGGCAGGTCAAAAAAAGAGATTCATTTTTTTTTTTTCTTTTCTTTTATCTATTGGAATTTTCTATTACCGCACCAAAGTCGACCCAATTTACAAACCCCTCTGTCGAGCCCCTCGTGGTAATGAGATAATCAGTGATGATTTTTTTTTTTTTTTGTTGAGATAATTTTTTTATTCTTGCAAGTGATCACACATTTTTTTTTTTTTTTATTAATTAATTAAAGAAATTAAATTAAATTAAATTAAATTGTACAAATTCTGTACACACATAAATTTTCAAAATTTGTTTTTATAATTAAGCAACAGTTTTTTTTTTTTTCTTTTAATCACACAATTTCTGATTTGATGATTTTTTTTTTCTTATAGTATTATTATTGTTTATACAGTATAACCGGTGGGAAAGAAAAAAAAAATGACGTTACCGGACCATAAGGATAATCTAACTATTACTTAATAATTATCATTTTGATTTGTTTATTGGTAAACTCTAATAAAGGAATAATCTTTATGGATAATTGTGGTTATGTGATAGTTAGATAAATTCTTCAGGGATTAGGAATAACCACAATATGATTTGACTTTTTTTTTTTTTTTTTTATTAGAACCACGCCTCTGCACCTAATACAGTACAGTGTGTATGTCACTCTTTCTTTCTCTTCTCTTCAATCAATATCCGCACCCCTCTAATTTTTTTATTTTCCCCCTATTTTTGAAATTTATTTCTTTTGTTGCTAATCGCTATTCGTGTACACACACACAAATTAAATCATTGACGGTATAGGCTCTCAATTATACTCAATTAGGAAATCTAGATAAGGTTCTTATGATTATTATTTCTTTATTTCTTTCTTTGCATCTTCTCATTACGAACATTCAAGGTCATATTTTTTTTTTTTCTTTATCTATATTTACAAATATTGTAAGATCAGTTAAAAAATTTATTTTACATCAGTTGTAGTTTACTGATTATCTGTTATTTGTTACTAATAATGTATCCTTTATGCAACGGTTACGAATTTTCATGACTTATTCAACTATTAATCCGAACTTATCATGGAAATTCTGATGCCGTGTATAACCAATCACAATTATTTTATCAAGTTTATGGTTACATACTGTATCCTTGTTATAAAGCCACCTTTTTTTTTAATCATGAATGGCGAGAAGTAAAAAATTGCAGCCTGATATTATCTTCCTTGAGGAATAATCAAGGATTTATTCTATACATTTCTCAGTCTAAAGATTTACCCACGCAAATAATTCTCTTTGATAGATGAATGTATTGTACTGTACAAGTATTAGAGTAAGACAAATTGAATAAGCGAGCATTACAACAATATACTGTACTGTAGTCAATCTGCATTACATCTTGTATTATTTTTCTTAAGAATATTTTTTTTTTTTTTTTCATAAAACCTACGGTAATGATGTGTCATTTAAACTACATTGTAAATTCTCTATTTGATTTTTTTTTTTTTATTTTGTTTTGTTTTGCCATCCCGCTGGAAGTAACTCCACTAAGTTTTTTGTTGTTTATAATAGGCTTTCTCTCTCCCCACACATGAATGCTTCCTACTCATTCACTACCAAGCAAAAAGAAAAAAAAAAAAAAAAAATAAAATAAAATAGAATATTGCCTTGAAGATTGGCTTTTTGAATTCTTTTCTTTTCTTTAACTTAGCCAACTTATAAACTTACTTTTCGACAAACTCAACTAAAAACATGTGTATTGTATTAGCTACTACCAAACATCCAGATTATCCATTTGTTTTGCTTTCAAATAGGGATGAATTTTATAAACGTCCTACCATGCCAGCCAATTTTCGAGATATTGGAAATGATGTCAAGTTATTATCCCCATTGGATCTTGCAAGACAAGAACATGGTACTTGGATAGGAGTAACAACGAATGGTAAAATAGCAGTATTAGTTAATTATCGTGAAGCAAATGATATTGGTATGTTTTTTTTTATGTCATACTCTATGGTCTGTGATTATGATTATGATTATGATTAAACAATTGTTACTAACATCATTGAATAGAAGCATTAAGTGAAGTATCTCGAGGAATATTACCTTTAGATTACCTTTGTGGAAGGGAACTGGATATAGAATGGAAGGATAATTTAGCTGCATCATTTAGAGATGGTAGAGCCAGCATTGATTTATCAAAGATTGGTGGATTTTCCTTAATGTATGGTAAATTGGCTATAAATCCAACGACATCTAAAATCAAACATTTGAATATTCTTAGCAATAGAGGAGATCAAGGTAAAGTATTTCAAATCAGAAAAACCGATGATGGGATGGTTGGAGATACAAATGATATTCCTCACAAGACTACATTTGGAATGTCAAATTCATTATATAATAAACCATGGGATAAAGTTAAATTAGGAGAATCTTTATTATCAAATTTAATTAATGAATCAATTAAGAAAAATTATAGTCAAGAGAAATTAGTTGAACAATGTTTTAAAATATTATCTCATAATACATTCCCCCAGGAAATAGCTGAGGGTAATGATTTTGATAAAAAATTTGAATATTTGAAATATTCAATATTCATTCCACCATTAATTAGGTATAAAAATCATGAATTACAAGATGATTGTCCTTCAATTGGTAAATATTATGGTACTAGAACTCAAACAATTGTATTGTTAGATAAGTTTGGTAATCTTAATTATTATGAAAAAAATCTTCATAATTCTGACGATCTTGAAGAAAAAGTTCTTGATATTACATCACATTATAAATTTAATATATTTTACGAAAACGGGTGTTAACAGAATAGACAAGTTATACACACTTATATACATTTATATATGTACAAAAACATCAAAAATCAGAGAGAAAAAAAAAAAAAAGCAACAACTAAAAAATCAAAAAAAAAGTGGTTTCCTTTAGGTAAAAGGAATTGATGAATCTATATAGGTTTAATTAAACTTATAGGCTAATAATAAAAGTAATGAAAAGTAAAATCCGTCAGAAATGTTTTTGCGGAGAAATTTAGCATAAATCTAAATATTATCCGGTAAGCAACTTAAACACAAATAACACAACGGGAAGGAAGGAAGGAAGGAAGGAAGGAAGGAAGGAAGGAAGGAAGGGGAAAAAAAAAAAAAAAAAAAAAATCCGGCCCTACGATGTTCCAATACAGAAAACCAGACCAAGAACATCAACACGTTTTGTTTCATAACTGGTTTTTGAATTTTTGAATCTTTTTTTTATTAGATGTTTCGACAACTGATTATCAGTAATCAAGTTAAGAAAATGTCAATCACTTATATCAATACCACTCCTAAGACACCAGTATATCATAAACCATCAAAGATAAATACCAAACAACCTGCTAAAGATATTTTAATTTTAATTCCTGGAAATCCTGGATTAGTTGATTTTTATATTTCATATCTTGATTTAATTCATGAAAAATTCCCAAATTTTGAAATATTATGTATAGGACATGCTGGATTTATCAAATCTAAAAAAAACAATAAAAAACCATATGATTTAGAATTTCAAATTAATCATAAATATGATATTTTAAAACAATTAATATTGACTAAAAATGATGAAGGAATTATTCCAAATTTTTATTTTTTACATCATTCAATGGGTTCATTTGTATATCAAAGATCATTTCAAAAATTATATCAAGATAAATCATTAAAAAATGGATTTAATGTTAAATTTAGTGGATTTATAACTCCTACTATAACTGATATTGCTAGTTCTTCAAGTGGACAAAAATTAACAACTTTAATGAATTGGAATATCCCATTTATTCAAATTGCTTTGTTTTTCAGTTTCATAGTTGGATTATTCCCTGATTTTATCATACGATCATTGATTAAATATCATTTAATAACTAGTAAGATTGGTAATAAACAAATTGATAGTAATAGTTGTGAAAATTCAATTGAAGGAGTTTATAAAATTCTTGAATCAAGTACAGTTATAAATCAAGCACTTAGTATGGCAGAAGAAGAAATGAAATATATTGGATTAGATATTGATGTAAATGATTGGTATTTTAAAAATTCAGATAATTTAGGAATTAAAAATTGGTTATTTTTTGCTAAAATTGATCATTGGGTTCATGATGAAACAAGAGATTTTTTAATTGATAGATATCATGATGATAATTTTACAATTTGTGAAATTTGTAATGATTTAGAAAATCCAATTTCTCATAGTTTTTGTGTTACTCAAAGTGAAGAATTTGCCAAAATTACAATTAATAGAATTAAACAATTATGTGAATTAGAAATAGATTAAAAATCAATAGATATACGTACAGTATAAGAGTATACAAAGACGTTTAAAATTAAAAAAAAATTCTTATTTTCGGACGACAAATAGCCCACTCGTGTGACTAATATTTGTATTTTTGGTTGGGTTTTATGGCTATTTCTTCTCCCTTTTCTTTGTTTAATCGTAATTGCCGTATCTTCTTTTTATTTACGTTACCCGTATTAATGGTGACTATTTAATTTGAGTCAATGATTTTTCTCATCTCTTATCATGACTCGTAGTCATCAAGATTGAGAAAAAAATTGACCTCTTAATTATGGGTGGATGGGTGCGAACTGAGCGATTGTTAGTCAATTTTTTTCTATTTTTTTAACCCCCAAAAAAAAAAGATACTCAACTAATTTTTGCCTGAATATATTATAGATTTTTTTTTTTTTCTCAACACTTTTTTTTTTTTTTTGCAATTATTTAAAGGGCCGGTAAATTCCTTGATATATTTTCAGATTTATTTTATTATTTTTTTTTTTTTCTATTATTATTATTATTTTCAAGATCTATCATATCTTAGTTTGCTTTCCTGGTTAAAGAATTAAGTAATCCAATGTCGAATTTAGAAGATAAATACTCCACAGTTGCAACCCCTACATCTGGTGCGGTCCCTGAGGCTGCCCTTGATTCAGGATCTGATCATGAATCAAGACGATCTTATAAAACTCTTGAAATTGAAGAATATCAAATTGATAATGAAGAATCTAATTCACAATTAGATAAACATGAATTAGATAAAGTTTATATGAAATTAGATTTTAGAATCATTCCTGCATTATGGTGTCTTTATTTTTTAACTTCATTTGGATCAAGTTGTTATGGTGTTACATTAACCATGAATAGAGCTCAAGGTCATTCTTTAACTCAATCTTTAGATTTAACTTCAAAACAATTATCAACTGCTTCTGCTTTATATTATGTTGGATATATTATATTTGATGTTCCAATGAATTTAATCATGACTAAAGTTTCTCCACAATCTTGGTTAGCTAGAATTGTCATCACTGTTGGTTTAGTTTATACATGTTATTCCGCATTAAAGAATCATGGTTCTTTAATTGCTCTTAGATTTATTAGTGGTATGGTTGGAGCTGGTACTTGGCCAGGTTTAAGTTATTATGTTTCATTATGGTATCCAAATGATAGACTGACTAGACGTATTGGATATTATTTTACAGCAGCACAAATTTCTGCTGCTGTTGCTGGATTAGTTAGTGCTGGAGTTCAAAAAATTGATGGTGTTCATGGTTATTATGGTTGGCAATGGATGTATTTAATTTATGGAGTAATTACTATTACTGTGGGAATTTCTTTATTTTGGTGGTTACCTGATCGTCCATTTGTTATTAAATCTGAACCAACAAATACTTTAAAAAATTATATCGTAAAATTTTTACTACTCCACATCCATTAAATGATCATGATAGAGAATTACATCGTCTTGATTTAGAACATAGATATAAATTATTAACTTGGGGTTGGAAAGATATTGTTGAAATTATAACTGATTTACGTATTTGGCCAATTATTATCATGTATTTTGGTGTTGTTGGTACTGGATTTGGATTAGCTGTATTTGGATCAACAATTATTGCCGTAAATAATCCAAGTTTAACATCAATTCAAGTTTCTTTATTATATGCTCCAATTTGGTTATTTGATCTTGGTGGTATTTTAATAATGACTCCATTTGCTGATAAATTTAAAAATTACGTCCTGTTATTTTTAGTTTTGCTTGTTTAATAATTATGTCAGGTATGTTTATTACTACTTTTGCTCATGGTCCATGGAATAAATATGCTGGATTATTAATTGCTGGATTTGGTTTAGGTCCAACTGTACCAATTTGTATGTCTTGGTCAGGAGAAATTTTTGCTGCTAGATATGGTGATGTTGGTAGTGCTGTTAGTGCTGCTTTAGTTAGTGGATTAGGTAATTTAGGATCAGTTACTGCTACTTATGCCTTATATTCAGGTTGGCCAGAAGATAAAGCTAGATTGTTTAAATATTCCAATATGATGTTGGTACTTATGTTGGGTGTTAGTATTATTGCATCAGGTGTTTGTTATTTGATTAAAGATAGAGTTAGACAAATTAGAGATAATTAAATTGATACTATATAATAAAACAATTGATACTATATATTAAGACAATTGATATTTAATTTTAATATAGTAAAATAATAATATGTTTGGTAATACTCGAGAAACAAGAGCCAACCCTAAAAAGAGATTGGCTGATCCACAAGGGAACTGAACTGAACTGAACTGAACTGAACTGAACAATTCACACAAATAGTATCATTACAGGTTTTGTCGTTATGTGTATAAGAGGTTTAGGTGAATTCTTACAGTTTTTTACTCTGCACCTTCTCATTTAAGAATACATGAGCTCATTACTTTTTCATTCACTTTGGCTGTTATTGATCTTTCCTATATATTATATATATATATATATATATATATTGTTCAACTTAGACGGGTTACTTGATGGTTTTTTGTTTTGTCACATGTATTTCTTATAAACATACACACTTCCCGATGATTTATTTTATGTCAGCTAAATTATTTTAAGGAAAGGTGTTGTAACATTATCTGAATGAAATAGGAATATAAAATATAATACATGATTATCACATAACTGATGAAAATGAATTCATACATGTTGGTTTATACACATTCATGGAATTACTCATCTCAAAATGGCAATAGTTTCCGCTTGAATACCACCGATATGCTTCCCAATTTGGCTATAATACCATTTTCATTTTCTCTATCCTCCCCCTCCTCTGTCCGACAACCACATTTTTTTTTTTTTTTTTTTTCACATTTACTTGTTCATTTTTTGATTTATTCGTTTTCCCAGTATCCAAAATCATGACCATTTTGAAATGCTCGTACTGAATTTCGTTTTGTTCCACATTCTAACCTGGATAAATCTTAACCCCGGTTGTGTCGTCCCCATTTATTCGTAATTCAATGGTTTGTTTTTTTTTTTTTTTTGTAAGATAAATTATAACGAATAACTTTTGTCAAATCATTTTCTATTGGTTTGTAAAGGTGTCCAGGAACTCTCCTCAAATTGAATTAATATGCATGCCATATATCCTCACTAGTAAAACTAAAACAAAATAAACATATTTCCGAAGGTTGCTTTGTAATTGTTGTTTTTGTCATTTGAACACGATACATTAACACTTCATGAAATTCTGCATGAATTATTTAACTTGCTATTCTGTTAGTTTACTTCCAATACATATAATCTTCTTCCATTTTTTTTTTTTTTGCTAATGTAGCGTATCCAACAATTATTGATAATTCAGGATTAAGAATTCCCTTACCTTAAACATAAAAACTTGAATATGATTTAAGATTTTCTCCTCAAAATCAATTTAGGTATGACATTGTAAATTATCTATGACGTAATAAATCTCAAGTCGTTAACTAGTAAATTCCCATTATTGCAGGTAGATCAGGAAATCTGTTGAAAAGCGACGTGCAATTATTCACAAAAAGGAGGAGGAAAAAAAATTGAATTGTGAAATACAAAACTGGTATGTAGCAAAAAATGAAGATTTAAAATAAACCGTAACAAATCCGAGAACTGTAAAATGTATGAAAATATTCACCAACAAACCGGAAGTGAAATGGGGAGGAGGAAAAAAAGGGGGATGTAAATTATGAAAATTCAAGTATGGAATATTACAAATCATAATATTTCAAATTTGGAATAGATATGTTTAGGATAATCACCTCATTCATCAAGATCGGCCGAGTAGAGATCGTTTCTGCGCTTACAAATAACGCTTTCGGAGTTTTGCTTACAAATCGTACTGAGATTTTTGTGAGCATCTTCTTTCATCTAATAATGTGTACATACCGTATTGTGTAATCGGTAGCTTTTTTTTTTTTTTTTTTTTTTAGTTTCTAGTTTTCTTGAATTACCCGCTACAATAAAGAGCTATAGAATCATTTAAAAAGACATGTTAATCCGCCCGTTAAGTTAATTTCCCAATTTTCATTTATTCTCTTTTTTTTTTTTTCTTCTTTTTTATCAATTCTATTACAGATAATTATATTACCAATTTGCAAACAAAAATGAAAGCCGCCGTTGTCCCAGAAGGAGAATTAACAAGATTAGCCGAAATTAAAGATATCCCAAGACCATCTATTAATGATGATCAAATTTTGATTAAAGCAAAGGCATATGCCATTAACCCCACCGATTGGAAACATATTGTTTTTAAGTTGAGTAAACCAGGTGATGTAATTGGAAGTGATGTCAGTGGTATTGTTGAAGAAGTTGGTTCTAATGTTACTAATTTCAAAAAAGGTGATGTTGTAAGTTCATTCGTAATGGGAAATATTTCTCCAGTTTCCGGTGCATTTGCCGAATATGTTGTCGCATACCCTGGTGGAACCATTAAATACGATCATAGTTTGGATAATTCAGCTAAACCTGAAGCTTCAACTATTGATTCATATGAAGGTGCTGCAAGTATCACTTTGGGATTATGTACAGTTGCGCAATCATTTTCACATTACTTGAAACTTGGAGAACGTTCTCAACCAGGTGATTCAATTTTAATTTGGGGTGGTGCTACTGCCACTGGGGTTTTGGCTATACAAATTGCTAAGCTTGTTTATAAATTAAATGTCATTACTACTGCTTCACCAAAGAATAATGAATATTTGAAGGAATTAGGTGCTGATCATGTTATTGATTATAATGATCCTGATGTTGTTAACAAAATTAAAGCCATTGGTAATATTAAATTTGGTTTTGATACAATTTCTGATGTAAATACTTATCAAGCTGTATATGATGCAACTGCTGGTACTCGAGAAGTTTATTTGGATAATTTGTTGAGTTTAACTGCTGATTCAATTAAAACTGATCCAAGTAGAGATGGTACTGTTAAATTTGGTGTGACATTGGCATATATTAGTGTTGTCAAAGAAAAAGATCTTTTCGGTAATATGTTTTATCAAACTCCAGAACTTTTGCAAGATCATACCAAATGGTGGAATGAAGTTTTGCCTACTATTATTAACAAACTTAAACATACAAAACTTAGAAAAGTTGATGGTGGATTAGAAGCTGCT
Organism: Candida sanyaensis; assembly: GCA_911254575.1. Classification (NCBI taxonomy): domain Eukaryota; kingdom Fungi; phylum Ascomycota; class Pichiomycetes; order Serinales; family Debaryomycetaceae; genus Candida; species Candida sanyaensis. The sequence goes on along the minus strand of CAJVQF010000103.1, from coordinate 2,293 downwards.
GATGAAGCATTGAAATTATCCAGAGATAGTAAAGTCTCTGCAGAAAAGATTGTTTTTGGTCTTTAATGAACCCCAGTGTATTTGAATTTAATTAATAGTTAGTAAGTACTACCAAACCGAATATATTTTGTTTCATTATATTAGACAATAATAGTTTTGATGATTTCCATTTATTTCTATTTATATTTATATTTCTATTTATATATTTCTATATATTTATTTGTACAAACTCAAAGACTCTTTGTATACATGATATATACAAAGGCCAACTCTATAATCTACACCATTTGAACCGAATTAAGACAATCCTCAATCTATGAGGAACAATAATTTTTTTTTTTTTTTCTTTTTCATAAATTAGCAATTTCTTCACTCTCCATAGAGAAGGTAGTAAATGATCTCTTGGTACCACCAATTTGACTCAGTTTTTTCTTATCACTACTTGTACCATTTGTCATACCAACGCCACGAGGTTCCTTCTCTGAATCTCTAGTACCAATGAAATCCTTCACTTTTGACATCCAAGGATGGGAAATCAATCTATAGCTCTCAATTTCTTCATTAGTCTTCTCTCCTGGGTCAACACCAATATATTGATCAAAATAATTTTCGTACCCATCATCTAAATCCTGGTAGATAGGAAACTCATCAAGAGTTGAGACATTTCTTGGGGTTTTTGATGGTGCCATAAGTTTTCTTGAAGGAGAATTGGGAATACCAGCCAATTTGTTCAATGTTGCATTGACCGATAACGTTTCATTTTCAAAGTGACTATCCATCATACTAATGGTTTCTTTGAAATATGGCATTCTTGCAAGTTCAATTGCATCTGATCTAGCTAAGGGATCCCATTTTAAACAACCATGAATAACATCCTGTAAGGCACTGGCATCAGGATGCTGAATAACATCTTCAATATTCATTCCTGGTTCAGCTGGTAATTTCAACCCTAGTTTGTTAGCTAAATAAACAGCATCATTCCAGTAGCCACCTAATGGAACCACATAGTTGGCATTTATAGTACTTGGGTCAGGAACGTAAGGTGAACCAAGGATTCGTAAAATTTTCCAAATTTGATCAAATTCATTTGATCCTGGAAATAATGGAACAAAGTTAGCAATTTCAACAGCTACAGCACCAAATGCCCAAATATCAATTGGTCGAGAGTACCATTTCTGTCTAAGTAAAATTTCTGGTGAACGATACCATCTAGTAGATACATATGCCGTATATGGTTTGGTGTTTGATACATGTCTAGCCAAACCATAATCACCCAATTTAACAATAAAATTATCATTTTTCGATAAGGTGGTACTGAAGCCTTTGATCCATAAAAATGTAAAGTTGGAATCACCAAAATATTCTCTGGTTTGACATCACGATGAAAATAATTCCATTTATGAATATGCTTAATTGCACAAAGTAGCTGGCTCAATATGCTTTTCAAAGTAACAGGAGAAAACTTGATATTTCTTCTACTTTTAATTAATTGATACAAATTTTGATTCAATGCTTCCATAGAAATGTGTAATTGATAATTCACATCATCAATGAACATTTCAAATATTTGCACCAAGCAAGGATGTGATGGAATGGACAAAATAAATTTAACCTCTTTGACATTGGCATATTCTTGTAAGAGCAGTAACTTTTTCTTCATGGTTTTAATGGCAACAAGATTTGATTGATTGTATTTTGAATCTTCCAATGGGTACAACAAAGTTCCAGTCTTATCTTCATGCAGATTCAAAAGATCAAATTTTGGAATTTGAATTTTGCCAATTCAACAGTACCAAAGCTTCCATTACCCAAACTACTAATAGTTTGATACTTTCTTTGATAAGAATGAACCGTAAGATTCTTTGGTGGTGTATCACAATCAAGAGGAAATGAATTGGGCTTTGACATCATTTAAATAGGAAATTATTGGAATTCAATTGAAAGATTTGTAGACTTATCGTAACAACTATGATTCTTATCCAAATATTTCGATATTACGAAGATGGCGGGTATTGTTGATTATTTAAATGTTTTCTATTTGGTGTGTAAGTGTGAAGTGTATAATTTAGAAACAAGGAAAATTAATCAAAATAAAAAAAAAAATAAATAAATAAACAAAAAAGGAAAACACGGAGAGAAAATCCACTTTTGCAACAATATTCTCTAATTCTTTTTTTTTTTTTTTGTTTCTGTCTCACTCCTTTCACTTACACAATCCATGTTAAACACACTAGAAGTGGCACTTTCATTTTCATACCACCACCAATCCATACATCCATCCACCCCAGGTTTC
>CAJVQF010000102.1:0-66902 GCA_911254575.1 Candida sanyaensis | reverse complement strand
ATGCTAAATATTACGGTATTACTACATTGAATCAAACTATTTTAACAAGAAAAGAACATGAATTGGCCAATTCTTTGATTAAAACTTATTTTGCATTATTTGAAAAAACCTTAGTTGAAAGTGATGGATTCAATAAAGAATCAAACAAGGATAAAGCTATTGGAGAATCACAAAAGGGTAGAAAGAATAATCGTAAGAACTTTAAGAAGGGTAAAAAAGGTGGTAAATCGGTTAAGGTTGAAGAAAAAACAGAACAAGAAATTATTGAAGAAAAGAATGCTAAATTATTTTCTGCTTTACTTACTGGTTTGAACCGTGCTTTCCCATTTTCCAAATTACCAAATGAAGTTTTCCAAAACCATTTAAATACATTATTCAAAATTACTCATAGTAGTAATTTCAATACTTCCATTCAAGCCTTAGTTTTGGTTAACCATATTGTTTCTGAACAAGGGTTGAATTCTGACAGATATTACAGAACCTTATATGAATCTTTATTAGATCCAAGATTGGCCAACTCATCTAAACAAGGTATTTATTTGAACTTGTTATTCAAATCATTAAAGAACGACATAAATAATAAACCAAGAGTATTAGCATTTGTCAAAAGAATGTTGCAAATCTGTTCTCATTGGTTGAATGTGGGTGCTGTTTCTGGTATGTTGTACTTGATGATGGAATTGTCAAAAACCATTCCTGAAGTATCTGATTTATTAATTGATGTTGCCTCCAGACCAGAAGAAGAAAATGATGAAGAAGAACAAGCAGAAAAGGATAAACTTAAGGAAGAAGAAAAAAGTACTGTTGCTGATGAAGATTACGACCCAAGAAAACGTGATCCTAAGTTTGCTAATGCTGATAAATCATCATTATGGGAAATAAGTCAATTTGTCAACCACTATCATCCAACAGTTTCAATCTATGCATCTTCATTCATTGATGGTTCTAAACAAGTTAAACCAGATTTAGGGTTATACACATTATCCCATTTCTTGGACCGTTTTGTTTATAAAAATGTCAGACTAAAGGGTCATCTATTATGCAACCTTTAGGTGGTGCTCATACCGGATCTTTATTAGTTAGATCTACAAATTTATTGGATACTGATATTCCTGTTAATACTGAAAATTGGCTCAATAAAAATATTGGTGATATCAAACCGGATGAAAAATTCTTCCACCAATATTTTACTACTAAGGTAAATAAGATTAAATCTAAGAAAGATACTAAAGAGAAGGGTGAAAATGAAGATGAAGATGATGAAGGGGAAGAAGAAGACGAAGGAGAAATTTGGGAAGCATTGACCAAGTCTGGTGTTGAAGATGATTTGAACGATGATTTGGATGATGGTTTCGAAGATGATTTGGATATGGAAGATTTCATGTCAGATTCAGATGCTGAAGGAAGTGAAAATGGAGAGCAAGAAGAAGATGATGATGATGATGAAGGTGATGAATTCCAAGATGCAAAAGATTTCGAAGATGATGAAAATGTGTTCCAAAATGCTTCTGATTTCGATGAAGCTGACTTAGATTTGGATGATGATGACGAAGAAGAAGAAATAGAAGAGCAACCTGTCACTAAGAAACGTAAATTACACAAATAGTATATATATATTTAAATACACAATAAAAAAAAAACGGTATTAATATCATGTGAGCGGAAATTTACCGATTTTTCCGTTTTTAAAAACAAAACAGTTCACTGTGTATAAATGGATATGTGGAAGGGTATCTTTTGTATGTATAAATATTATGATTCAACTCTTTGAATGAGTCTCACATTTTGTATGTATTTATGACGTGTATAAAATGACTACATCAACGTTACTTGATTATTCAATAGTGATATAACAAAAAAACGCAAGATTAAAGAAACGTTAACTTGCAGAACCGTTCATAACCCCCTAGTTTAAATTCGTCGTACCTGAGACTGCAGCATTAAAGAAAAAAAAAACCACAAAACAAAAACCCTTAACACCGAACAAATTATACCGTTTGTTTCCGTGGAAATTACATGAAATAATTGAAACGGGCACATAGAACTCAGGTGAGATAGAATATTGTGTGTTACTCTAATTGAAGTAACGTTAAACATGTAGCTGATCGCACTGGTGCTTATTTCTAGTTTCAGTAAGCACTCGTTGCAGATACGATTAAGTTACATTAATTGAAGATTGTGGTTCATGCATTGAATAAAAGTGTAATACAGTACCATTACAGTAGTGATCATTTTGTTCATTTCCATAAATTTGAAGTTATGGCGTGTTGAAGCAATTTGGTGAAATCAAACAAAGGAGAAAAAGAAAAAAAAGGAAAGTAACAAAGTCACTGAAAGATGTAATGCATAATTTTTTTTTTTTTTTTTTTTTTTTTGCATACACATATTTCATTACAAATTTGTGCAATAGTCAACCAGGTCATCATTTTTCGATATTGTCTACATCATATTGAAATAATCAACCCGAGTTATAGAGCGAACGCTGTACATTTATTCTCTTCATATAATATTTTGTACGTATTGGTTTGTATTATTTTGATGAAAGATTGAAATAATCCCTGTTGCATAGTGCATAACTCCGTGGGTTTCTAGAAAATAATTTAAAAAAAAGGAAAGAATTTCAACTATAAATTATTCTGATAGATGGATAGACTTTGACTACAGTTTGTGTATAAATTGACAGGCGTTTTACACCTTGTTTCTAAATCCGAGAAAGGGAAATGTGTTAAAAAACAAATTTCTATTAGCATGGATTACATGTAAAGTTAACCACTAAATTTTTTTTTTTTTTTTTTTTTATTTTTAAACATACTACACTAGGTTAGTTTTATAATCAAAAAGATAAAATTATTTGCATTTTCCTTGAATTACTTTTTAGGTATACAGCAGCTACTTTCATTGAAATTATATATATATACTTACCTTTCTCAGGGTTCTCATCCAAACTTCAAAAAAATTTTACTGTCTTCTTTTTATATACATAAAAGTCAATTAATTTCTTTATTATATTCCAAAAATATATCATACTACAAATGGTTTTAGTCAGAGATGGGATACAGACACTAACTACGACATATGATATGTGTCTTCTTGGTTCAGATGGAGTAGGTAAATCCACCTTAATTGTTCAGTATGTGTATGACAGCTTTATCCCCGATATTCAAGATGTAGATGTATTATATACCAAACGTGTTATTACTCCAGATACTTTGGGAAATTACCAAGAGATTACTATATTTGAAACTGATTATCATAAAGATTTATACAGTGATAGTAGAAAAAGACAAATTTTTAATGCCAACACATTGGTTTTAGTTTATTCAATTGATAATTTACGATCATTTCTTGATTTAGAAGATTATTATTCTAATATTGTACAACTTAGAGGTCCATGCAATATACCCCCAATATGTCTTATAGGAACCAAATTTGATTTGGAATCAGTTAATCGAGAAGTTTCATATTCTGAAGCAGCTGCATTTGCAAAGAAAGTAAATGCTGTATCGTTTCATGAATGTTCAGCCAAAGAAGCATTTGCAGTTAAGGATGCATTTCAAAGAATAGCAAATTTGGCAGTTAAAATACGATTAGATAATTATAATAGGGAAAGGTCAAATAGTGCAATTACTGATGACCAATTAGGTATACCTAGTTCAAATGGTTTGGCATTATTCGAAACTTATGATTCATCAAGTTCAGAACAACCCTTGCCTGTGGCAATCCAAAAAAATATACAAGATCATAAACATCCAAGTCAAATACAAGAAGAGAAACAACAGATGCCACAACATTTACCGCAGCAACAACATCAACATCAACATCAACATCAACAGAATCATAATCATAATAAAATTCAAGTTCAAACACGATCCATACAACACACATCTGATCAAGAAAAGTCATTCAATACAATAGACAACAATAATTCTCCACTACAAAGGTCACCAAATTCAAAATTGTCTTTAACATTGTCAACCACCAAAAAAATTAGAAATCCTGTTCAAACAAAAAGATCAAGATCGATCGAACCCCAAACAAATACGACGCGTGTTAAGGATGGATGTTGTATAATAACTTGATTGAATTTCAGTATGTCTGGTTTTGCATACGTTTTTTTTTAAAAAAAATTGATCGCGTATTACTAAATATTCAAAGTAATCATTAATTAACTTTTTATTCAGATGTATACATAAATCAAATCACATACACACATATATATAAATCAGTTTATAGTAATATTAATAACAAATAAGTTAATCATAACATCAATAAACACAGAAAACAAATCATTATGTAGTTTTTCTTTGTCTTCTTTTTCTTTTTTTTTTTATTATTTTCTTTTTGGGGGAGGTTTGTCATTTATTGTCCTGTTGGCTATATCTGGGCGTGCTCAGATATATGGGAGAACCCTCTAAATTGCTCTTGCATTTCAGAAGTAAGAACAGTTTCAACTGGGGTCAATCTTGGAGTTTCAGAAGTAAACTCTTGATCAAAATTAGAGTAATCATGTTCAGATTGAACTTCCGGAATATAAGGTGGTGGAATACGACAATGGAGAACATCATCGAAATTAACATCATGGAAATAAGGATGTTCCATGATATCTTCAGCATCTCTTGGACCACTACCAAGACGTTGAGATGGATCTTTAGTCATTAATGCTTGCAACACCAATACTGTTTGACGAGATAAGTTTATAGGATATTTCACTTCATCATTCTCAATGGCATTAAATATATCATCTTCATCATCACCCTTGAACGGAGACTGACACAACAACATTTGAAATAACAACACCCCAAATGCCCACCAATCAACACTTCTATCATATGGTTTACCAGCAACAATTTCAGGAGCCATAAACTCCGGAGTACCACAGAACGTAGATGTGGTGCTTTTATGCCACATATCTTCTTTACATAACCCATAATCACCGATTTTGATGTGTCCCTTGATTGTAAGTAAAATATTATCCAATTTCAAATCACGGTATACAATACCATTGTCATGGAAATATTTCAATCCTAATAAAACTTCACAGGCATAAAATTTGGCTCTCTTTGAAGTAAATCTATTCTTTTGAATATGCCACATCAAATCACCTCCAGAAATATATTCCATAACAAAGTAAATTCTATTCTCAGTTTGGAAACAGCAATGTAAATTCAATAAAAACGGGTGCATTTCCTTATTTGCTGTTAAAAATACCCTCTTTTCTGATTTAACACTTTCTGCTTCGTCATTTTCAACAATAAAATCTTTCTTCAAAACTTTGATAGCACATAGCTTATCTGTATGTCTTGATTCAGCCAACATGACTTTCCCGAAATTACCTTTACCCAACACTGCCAAAAATTGGAAATCATCTAACCCAACTTTTCTCTTACGACGTTTGGATTTTCCAGATTTACCACTTGAGTGACTTCTTCTATGATCTGTCATTTCTTGTTGTTGAACTTGTTGAACTTGCTTGTGCTGTTGATTCAAAGTTGTTTGTGGTACATGAGGTTCAACCTGATCTGCGAATGGACTACGCATATCTTCTTCTTGAACATTGGAAAGTATTTCATTTCTGGTATGTCTATTATGATAATCAAAGTCACTGAAATCATTCTTTACATCTTCCATTACAACATCTTCAACAACTTGTTCCGGTTCCTGTGTTTGTGGTTGATATTGTTGTCTATCAATATGATAATCTTCTGTGACAACCGGAGGAATACCGTGTCGTTGTTCACCCAGAGTACGTTGTGTGGTATAATGCTGATTCTGTTGTTGTTGCTGTTGTTGAAGTTGTTCGTGGTAATGATGTTGTGGTTGCTGTTGTTGTGGTTGTAATGGCTGGATATAGCTTGTATCAAAACTAAGATCAGCAGGTTCTGGTGCACGACGCTTTGTTGAAGATGGAACTTTATGGTCTTGTGGTAATTCTACGGGTTCTTGATACTTGTTCTGAACTACCGTTGGTAATTTGGAAACATAATCTAAATCTGGATGGGCAATTGAAGCCGGTCTCAACGACTTGTATGGGTCTTCGCTAGCGTGCAATGTTTCTCCCGAATCCAATGATCCCTTCTTCTCCACTTCAACTGATGGCATTGGCGGTAATTGTTTACCTATTTTTTGTCTTGACTTTTGTCTTTCTGTAACTGGTTTCTTTGGGGAATTTTTTGTCGATTCAATGGCAGCAAGAATTTCATTGGCCATTTGTAACGACATACCACAGAAATCTGGAACTAAATGAGTACATTGAGCATGACACATAACACCACATTCAGTACATTTTCGAACATTCTTCTTACCCCATGGTAAAAGATAACCACAATGACAACACCATTTGGTACCATGATTAGTAACTGGTTCAAATCTATGAGGAATACGGTGATTCAATTGTGCTGCATCATAATCAGAACCCGATTTAGAAATACACTTGGTAACAACTTTTTGGTAACATTTTTTATGACACAAAAATTTACAATCTTGACATTGGAAACCTGTGTAACGCAAGAATTCCCCACAAAGGGCACATGACATAATATTGTAAAATTGTTTTTGAACAAACTGGTGTCCATGTTTCTCGAAAACCTCTTCTTTCTTTTGACGAATGGCACCATGACGACCCAATGGACCTCTAAACTGTTTACCTTGAGTTAGCGACTTTTCAAAGTTCAAATTAACCAACATTTGACCACCAGGTTCTAAGCTCAACCAGGTGCTGATCAGAACATTGGCGTCTTTTGCTTCCAGGTTAGGTGATCTTGATGGCGATAAATCATCAGTTGGAGGTAAAGGAGATGTTGCTCCATAACTACCACCAATTGTACTCAAATGAATACTAGAGCCACCGTTCTGAGGGAAATTGGATGCAGGTAACCAACCACTTGAACCTTGATCTTTGGCAACTTTCTTTTTACGAATTTCTTCCGCTAAATCAAAAAGTGAAAGCCAATTTACTGCAACAGGTACGTAAACTCCATTTTGTTTATCCATAACAGATAATTCAACCTCGTGGGCTTTATCAACATCAATGATCACTTCTTCGTTCCAATTATCATTTTTCGATGGTTTTGTTCTTGCTTTCTCCATATCATCTATTTTGACCACTATTATGGTTTCACGTTTCTTCATTGGCGCTGTAGCGATATGATCAACATCTCTGATACAAGTAACTGAAACAGTTAATCTACCCGTTAAAAGTTTTCTGGAGTGTTTGGTACCATCCATAATCTCAAAGTCACGATCGAATTCCTGATCGTTGATACTAAACTTTTGATACTTTTTCAATGCTTTTTCCAACAAATGAATTCTTTGGTCACTCTCTGCTTTACCACCTGCAGCGGCATTACTTGAAGATTTATCACCATCCATTAAATAGAGATGGGACAATTTTTTGTTGGCCTCTGAATACTTATTTTCCACTTGAAGTTTGAATTCTAAATATTGTAACATATACTGAATCTTGTTTCCGAGGGAGGGACATTCATATTTGATCAAATCAAAATTGGAATAATTGTGCTTGAATTCCGAAACAACAGAATTTCTTCCATCAAGAGTAGACGTATCATGACTACCACTTGTGTTTAATTGTTGCATCTGTCTTGTCAATTTATTCATTGTATGTTCATAATAGTCAATCATGGACTGTGATTCAATGATTTTGGATTTACATTTTTGGATGACTTCAGGATTGTTGGTACTCTTTTTAACATTGTTAAAACCTTGAATGATATTACGTTCCTTTTGGATTTTTTGCCTGATATCTTCAACAATTTGCTCGGGCGTCTGTTGTGGTGGCTGTGACATCTTTTAGGTGTTGATTTTTTTCTTTTTTCTTTCTCGGATTACAGTTAATTAATTGATCTGATAAATTTACCAATTAGATTAATTGGAGGTGATGGAAAAAGAAACAAATAAAAAATGATGATATTAATAACCAAATTGAAAATAAGATTAAAAATTGAAGTAAATCAAATCTAAATGTAAGATTAAAAAAAAAAAAAAATTTCAAGGATAAAAGAACCAATTAAGAAGAACAAATGAAAGAAAGAAAGAAAAAAAAAAAGATTTGTTGTTGATTTAGATCAAACGAGTTTTTCTTTTTTTTTTTTTTTTCTGATTTATTTTTCTTTTTGTCTTTTGTGTGTTGTTGTTGTTTTTCTGTTGTCATTCAGGTTTAAGATTCGTACTGATTGATTACGTAATCTGGTATATTTATTTTTGGGGTTTTTCTTTTAGTTCATTTCTTTCTCATGATGATATAATATATAAAATCAAGATTAGTTCTTTGTTATTTGTATATTATTCAATTGGTTGACTATTATTCATTACATTATTATTGGGGGATGTTGTTTTCGTTTACCCATACCAATATGTTACTCACTAAAATGGAGATTTCTTACTTACATGTACACATACATTAAGATTTGCCGTACTAATAACACAAAAGAAAAATCATGCATATCATAATAATAAAAATATAACGAGAGGCTGAATTAGGAAATAAATTTTATACTGAACATTCAGTATACACATCTCCTCCAAATACTGTACTGTACCATGTAGATCGAAAATTGAGATTTGTATGTACTGTACTACGCAAATCAGCACCTCAATTTAACTAATTGTTCTGTAATTTCGTTTATACTGTATACTGTATACTGTATATTAGATTCCATATACTATAGAACTCCCTATCTATTTGCTATTACAGCGACAATTGCAATCAGGCACAGGACATATATAATGCTTGGAAAACCATTCTTCTGCATGATGTGCATGACATCCATGATTACAGGTAAGACAAAAACTAAACCAGTCCTTAAACCTATTCCCAATTCTTGTGGCATTCGAAAGGTTTCCTCCATTAACAGCATTATCGTCTAATTCTAATGGCAACTCAGTTCCCAAGGATAGTAAACAAATTGAGCATCTTGGTAAAGGGGCACCACAATGGGGACAAGCATTGATAATATCTGTCAATTTGACATTCGTATTATGATTATTCAACTTATTAAACTGTTGTTTCAATAACGCTTGATTGTTGGGTGTACTTGATTTGACCTTTGAAATATTCTTGTTGCATCGATTACATTGTAAATAAACTTGCTTTGGTGTAGCTTTCACAGTCGTTTGTCCTTCAAATGTTTTAGATAGTTTTGTTCTGGCAACATCAAACTTTGCCCTCGTACCAAATAATCCCCAGCTATTTAATAATGATCTATAGCAATCAGTCCAATGAGTTGGTCTAGGGTCAGTAAAATATCTTGGACATGCAAATGAAGCAATTAAGGAAGCAGTTTGAACATCTGTTGTTCGATCAACATAACTTTGTAACAAATCAATTCCACGTGGTGTTATGCCTGTTAATGTTAACCCTTCTAATTCCCCTCTGCTAACAACCGAATCGGCGATTCGATTTAAATACACGCCTAAATCTTTATCAGAAAGGAAACACAATGCAACACCAAGCCTTTCTCTTAATGATAAAGCAGACTCGTCCAAAACATCCCACCAATCGTCATCTGCTATAAATGCAAAGATTGCTCTCAAATACGGATCATCTAATTCCAGAGCCATTTTACGACATTGATCTTTCCAAGGACTATTTACGTGTGAATCTTTATACGCCAAATACCCTGCAACCGCAGTTGCAATTAATCTTAATCTTTCTGATTTTGCTCTTGATAAAATTTGGATTGCTTTAGGAACATCACCATGAAATACTGCCCAACCAGCAGCCTTTTCATAGTAACCGAGTTCGATTAAAGTTTGTAATTTCTCTTCAAATTCGGTGTCAGTGAAATACCAACCACAAACTACCAAACAAAGCTTTCTCTGGGCTTTCTTATCACTATCACTAGGGATACTTATACCGGCAGTTTTCTTACCCTTCAACGAAATAATATTTTTAATGGCTTGTGACATCCATACTTCAGATATTGGCTCTCCGTCATGGGTTCTTTTTTGTCCATCAAGTTCTTCCACCCCTTTCCAAATACCCAAAACTCCTTGATACCCTAAATCTATTCCTTCTGAAATCATTGCACCTTTATCTAATGATTTCTTGGCTAAAGATAACCACTTCCAAGTATTCTTTAAAAATAGTTGATTATCAGTCGCATCTAATGTTTCCAAGATTGATACATTTTTATCACAATCCACTCCATAACCCATTTGGGCACGTTTTCTAATTGCTACACATATATCATTGCCAATTATATCTGACGAATCTAAAAATCTGTTCAACGGAATATCCTCATCATACATGTGATCAAAAGAATATCTCTTACCTTCATTTGCCAAATTTGATTGTGCCAAACTATCATCATCAGCAGTTGACGAAGTAACAGTAGCATCATCATGTTTGTTTATCGCATCATTCAATGTCAAATTACCAAATCGTGATATTGAAGATCGATGCCTTTGGTGAGGAGCATTTATTTGATCAAGTAGTGGTGTCACTTCTGTAAATTGTTTATCAAGGAAATTAGTAGCCGTTCCTTCAGGACCAGCAATAGAAAATTCATTAATTGGATTAAAATCCAATGCTTCAATAGATTCTACCACAGGCATCCTAAAAACTGTACCTGATTGTCTCATGCAAACAAAATTTGTCGAAGTATGAGAATTTATATCAGGAGAATAGTCAAAGGCAATAACTTTTTCATAATCAGTTTTTGTATCAAGCACCAATGAAACAAACAAGGATTCTTCCTTCGGTTGATACAATTGAGATGCCTGTTGCTTCAATACTTGAAGAGTTGAATTTTCTTTAGCTTTAAATGGTTCAACAATGTTGTCATCCCCAGGAACAATATCAGTTTGCCATCTCCTTATCAAATCCCCATTAAACACTGATGCAAATTCACCTTTTCTGACACTTGAATATCTTACACATGGGTTGCTCACTTTCCTTGATGATGAATCACTCAATAATCTATTAAATTGTAAAACAGGTGTCTCAGTAATCACATTGGTTGGACCCAGTTGTTTGTATTTATTGGAGGTTAATTTTCTTCTATCCCAAATTGCCAACGAACCATCTTCGCTAAATGATTGAAATAAATGATTCTGGAAATAATCAATTTGTAATCCTAATGTACATTTTGTGGCCATCTGATATACTTGTTGATCTGTTCTTAAGTCGATTTCTCTCAAGAATTTATAAGACCCACAAATAATATTAGAATTATGATCGGGATAAAAAACGGTTGATAAGACTGCCTCATTCGGTAGATATGATGCAACTGGTCTTTTCACATTATTATTATTAGTAGTAGTATTTGCAACTGAAGAATAAGTTTCAATGTTCCATACTTGTAGGGAATTATCTTGTCTACCTTTATCAAACCCCAAAATTACTAAATTGTTATTGCTAAATGAAATCGAGTTGCATCGACGATTCTGTTTTGGTCGTAAACTCATGATAGATGAATTTGGTGAATATATATCAAATATTGAAATGTTCCCATTAATTGATCCAACCCCAACAATACCTTTGTTAAGGGCTGAATGAGAGGTACATTGGATATTCTCAAATCCAGCACGACTGTAAACTTTTGTCATTGTATTTGACTCCACGCCGGGGATTTCATGATTGGTTTGATATAAAATCACCTCATCACCCATTGGAGTCACAGCTATAAACTGTTGATCATAAACAGTGTCCCAGTTGAATGCACGAGTTATAGATCCTGTCATCTCGTTGCTGTGAGTGTGTGTCTTGTGATATTGGGAAAATTTTATCTAATTTGTATGTAATCTTTCAAATGCCCGGTTTCTAGATTTCTCATGTTCTCATGTTCTCATGTTCTCGTTTCTCGTTTCTCGTTTTTTATTTTTTGAATTTTGAATTTTTAATTTTCGATTTTCAATTTTTCTTTTTTCTTTTTTTGCGTTTTCCATTCTTTTCTTTTGTTTCCGTTTGGCTATGTTAAGGTGAATCTGTAGAATAACCAGAATGAAACTTTTATCTCCACTACCCTGATTTGCCAAAAAACCAAAAAAACAAAAAATAAAAGAAAGACTCATTGCTTGATTAGAATACCGAAATAGGAAATTAGACATTTTCGTACCACTATTTCTTTTGTAATAATGGAGCTTTTGTATGAAGTTGGGTATTTCCTTCATTAATTATTTTTTTTTTCTAATTTATTTTATCTATTCTTATTTTATCGCACGTGATTGAGAATTATGTTACTATCCATCAAAGTTGCATCATCATGCACAAATATACAGCATTAAATGAGGTATAATACAAAGGTCCCTGGTCTTATTTCTTTTTCCATAGGATTCCCAATATTATACTCTAGATGAATGGAATTTTAACAGTTTTTTCTTTTCTTCTATATTTCTTTTATTTTGCATGTCTTTTCTTCATTAATTGATTTTGCCTGGGCCATTGGATTATTGGAATTTTAGTTGTTGCAAACTGTGTACAGTTTGTGAAAATATTATAGTTTAGTAATATTTTGTTTCATATCTATGATATTATCAGAAGATGCCAAATCAAATATTTTTGAATTGTAGATCACTTTCTTGTTTCTTCCAAGATTATAAATAGACACCAGAAGTATCACCATGGATTTAGCATTGGAATAGTGTTTCTTGTTGGTATAGTCAAACTATCATTCATTCTTTTCTAAATTACTTTTACCAACTATTAAGTCTATCTTTTAAGAAATACCAACTTCTGTTCAACTCCTTTAAATCAACTAAACATTAACTATAAAATGTCTTTTAAATCCTTCGCTTTGATTACTATTATTTTGTCTGCATTTGTTTCAACCAGTCCTATCACTAAGTGCTCGCTACCAAATGACGCAAATATTGTTTCTATTAGTCCCAATGGATGGGCCATGAGTCCCGATGAACCATGTACTCCAGGTAAATATTGTCCATATGCTTGTCCTCCAGGTAAGGTCATGAATCAATGGGATTCAACTGCTATTTCATATTCCTTCCCAAAATCTATGAATGGTGGATTGTACTGTAATAGTGACGGTTCTGTTTCTCTTCCTTTTAAGGATAAACCATTGTGTGTTGACGGTGAAGGAACAGTTTCAGTTTCAAATAAAGCTAGTGGTAATGTTGCCATTTGTCAAACAGTATTGCCAGGAAATGAAGCCATGTTGATTCCTAATGATATTGCTAGTGGATCAACAAAAACTTTAGCAGTTCCAGGCCCAAATTACTGGGCTGGAACAGCTGCTCATTATTATGTTAATCCACCAGGGGTATCAACTGCTGATGGGTGTGTTTGGGGTACCTTGGATAAGTCGATCGGAAACTGGGCACCATATGTTGCTGGTATGAACAAAGATAAAACTGGTAGTACTTTTATAACTATTGGATATAATCCAAAGTATATTGATAATTTTAACGGTAAACTTCCAAATTTTGGGATCAGAATTGTTTGTGATGACCCAAAGAATTGCAATGGATTAGATTGTGAAATTAACCCAAAAAATGGTTTCAATAAAGCCAAAGGACCTTCTTCTGGAATTTCACTTGGTGCTAGTTATTGTATTGTTACCGCCACAAATAATACTATGGCTAGAATAGAAATCTTCTAATCTATTACATTGTCTACCCCGTTAAGACTCAGACGTGATTTGCTTTCTTTTTTAATTATTCGCTCGCTTATATATAGGTTAGTTTTATATGAAATCGATATAGATTTTTTTTTTTTTTTTTCTTTCGGATTTTGCAACAAACTTCACTCAAAAAAAGGTATAACAAGAATGACATACAATTCATCAGATGATCCAATTATAAGCTACAATGGATCATCATACTCGGCTGATGATAATGTTCGTATAATAAAAGATAATCAATCAAAAAATATTGTCTTTTGCTTTGATGGTACTGAGAATGAATTTGGTCCTCTGCCATTCACCAATGTCCTCAAATTGTTTCGAATATTAGAGAGAGATAACAGAAGTCAATTATGTTACTACCAACCTGGTATTGGATCAACTTATCATGCTGATTTAGATGATGCTTTCAGGAGAAGTTTCAAAAGCACAACATTATCTAGAATAAATAATAGGTTTGATGCGATTGTTGCTTTTACACTTGAAAACCATGTAATGACAGCATATAGTTTTCTATCCAGGGTATACAATACTGGTGATAAGATATATCTTTTTGGATTTAGGTATGTGTCATGTATATCATCAGCATCATAGAACACAGTACTAACCTTGTAAAATTTCATGTTAGTCGTGGAAGTTTTACTGCAAGAATAATTGCTGGTATGATTGAATTAGTTGGATTGGTTAATACTGGATTGGAAGATATGACTCTATTAGCATGGAATATTTATACCAGTTGGGAGTATCAAGGACAACCAATACAGGAGCGCAATAAAACAGCCACCATGGCCAGTGAATTTAAAAAGACCTTTTCGAGAGCAAATACTAGAATTTTCTTTATGGGGTTATGGGATTCTGTTAATTCAGTTGGTCTTTTATGGGATAGAATATTCCCGTATACTATCAGAACATCCAACGTTGATCATGTTCGACATGCAGTAAGTTTAGATGAAAGGCGAGCCAGATTCAAACAACAGCTCTTCCAACATACAGCATCTCAAGAAACACCTGCAAATGATAGTGTAAGTTACTTTCAACTCATGATGACTCTTTCATGGGCTGAGATCATAAAATACGTAATTGATACTCTAACAGGATTGAACAAAAGACCACTCTCAGTTATTGATGATTTGGTTGAAGTTTATTTTCCAGGAAACCATGGTGATGTTGGAGGTGGATGGGAACCTACTCCACAGGATCTGTTCTTATCAGATGTATCATTAAGATGGATGTTGGCTCAAGCGGTAAAATTTGGAGTACGTTTTCAAAAAGATTCTGTTAGTCAGTGGTCCTTGGAATTCCCAAGCGCGTCCAGTTTTTTAGCGTATCATCATGATGTTTTGACATTGATGAAAAAATGTCCCGACAGTACACCAGAAAAGGGTTTACCAGAAACCCCAATAAGTAGATTCAATGGAAGAGGAGATGATAAATTGTTTTATACCATTCTTTGGTGGATTCTTGAGTTTATCCCGTTGTTCAGTTCCACCGAGGATGAACTGGGGCATTGGAAAAGAGTTATTGGACCAAATCTTGGTCGGAATAGAGTGATTTCTCAATCAAGTTCACTCCATTGGAGTGTATTCTACAGATTGCGCTATATTAAGGATTATAACCCCAGAAATATTCCTGAAGTGTCGCTTGGTGATCAATTTTTGCATCTGTTACAGGAATTTAGTCAATTTAAATATCTGGATCTTCAAAAATATGCTCAAGATTTGACCATTGCTAAAATTCGAAAAGATAGGCAATCGAATATTTGGAAAATGATACCTGATGAATTGGAAGAGATTATTAAAAAGTATCCAAATATCTAGATGCAGTTTATAATATATATTAAATCGAAATATACATGTGAATAAAAAATAAAAACAAATAATCAAACAATTTTTTTCTTAATCAAATTTTCTTTTATATATCTAAAGAAAAAGTGATTTGAATTCTCATTTTTTAATTTTATCATTTATAATGTTCTTCTTTTAGGATTTGCTTTGAAAGGTATTTGTTTCTTATTATCATTACTTATTGAATAGGTTTTTTTTTTTTACTTGTTTTTTATATTTGTTTTTTTTCTGTCTCTTTTTCTGTTTTGTTGATTCCTTAACCGACAAGTAAGGTTTCGTCATCACTGAAGACATATTCTGGAATTTCCAAATTCAATGGAGCTGGACCTTTTCTGATTCTACCGGAAATATCATAATGGGAACCGTGACATGGACAGAACCAACCACCGAAATCACCAGCTTCACCAATTGGGACACAACCCAAATGGGTACAGATACCCAACATAACCAACCATTCTGGTTTCTTAACTCTGTCAGCATCAGCTTGTGGATCTCTTAAAGCTTTGATATCAACTTGGTTGGCTTCTTCAATTTCATCTGGAGTTCTGTGTCTGATGAAAACTGGTTTACCTTGCCATTTGATAATGACATTCTTACCTTCTGGGATGGCACCCAATTTAACTTCAACTTTAGCCATAGCCAAAACATCGGCGGAGGCAGCAAAGGAAGAAAGGAAAGATTCAACAGTAGATTTGGCACCGGCAGCAGATAACAAACCCATAGAACCAACCATGAAGTAAGTAAAGTTTCTGCTGCTCTGTGGAGATTTGTTGTTTAAGTATGAAGAAAAATCTGGTTGTTGGTAGTTGGATAAGGTAGTGGAGGTGGTAGACAAAGCTCTAATAGAACCTATAAAAAAAAACAATAATAGTTAGTATAATTGAACCAATAATTTAAATCGTCCAAGTAATTGATACACATCATGAGTATTGATGGATCAACAAAATAGGACATTCTCAATCAATTATTTGCAAATAAAACATACTTTTTAAACCCAAATTGTTCTTCAATGATCTGAAAGCAAGAGAAGACATCTTGATATAATTGGTGTTGTGAATAGGTAAGGTTGAATGATACTCTAAGATAGAGAAGGCAGTTATTCTTTTATTTTTTTTTTTTTTTCTTTAATTTTGAATTTTTTCATTGAGTGAAGCATTTTTATTTGTCTGTTAAACCATTTGTTACTTTGTGCAGTCTCAAAACCAATACAATTTTTTTTTCATTTGTTTCTATTGGCTAGAGTTGCGCACCCATTCGATTTTTTTTTCTCTCTCTCTCTCTCTCTCATTGCCATGTACCAGTGCATACAATTGTTTAATACACTTTATTATTGGATTAGTTATTGCTGGTCGTATGTAGTCTTATTTAAATTATATACTCTTTTACACCGTAAGTTCCTATCAGGGTTATCGAATTGACTCAAATAAGGATTAAATGAAATATCAAATCTAACCAACTGTGTAAGCTTATCTAAGTTTGTACCAACCATTGACTTCAACCATTCATTAGCGCGAATATCGAGTTCTCTCAAACCACTTGGAAACTTGATCTTATCCAAATTTAGTAAATTAGTAGACACTATGAATAATCTATTCAAGTTTGGTGGTAGTGGAATATTAAATCCATTGGAAAAATGTATTCCTCTTAATACCAACTCCTGAAGATTTGATGGTGGACTCCATTTATTACAATGGAAATGACCATGAAGCCCAAGACTTTTCAATGTGATGGGGAACTTTAAATGATCTAATTCATAAGCCGAATTTCTATTGAAATCATAAGATTGGATAAATGAAAGTTTTGTTAATAATGAGAAATCATTACTTAGTTCGAAAATATTGCTGCAAAATGGCATATTGGTCATCGCGAATTCTTTTAATTTGGGAAATCTTCCCGCATGCAAACGACTAACCAACCCTGGACAACTATCAATCTCCAAGACATTAATACCATCTGGTAAACTCAATTCTCCTAATTCGGTAATACGAGAGTTGCGAATGTGGAATGATTCCAAATTTGGAAAAAGTTGTGAAACAAATGAAAATTCATGAGCAGTATGGATACCACCTACATTTAGAATTCGTAAGTTAGGAAGAACAGTATGTGAATGGTTTTCAACAAGTGTTGAAGTACGAAGATCTGAAATTATTACTTCTTCAATGCTTTGAGGTAAGCAATAAAATATATTCAAATCTGCAGTTGCAACCTTGATCGATTTTAAATTTTTAAACTCTTTAAAACTATGACGTGGAGTAAAAGAATAACTGTTCAACATCAAACTTTTCACCGTCATAGGAAAAGTTTCAATAATATTTTCTTGAATATTTCCTATATATGCAATTGATCCCATTTTAAATCCATGTTGAATACAAAATACAAGTTCTTCCATATTTGAATCCATAAATCCATCAAGGATATGTATCAATTCGATATTTTGAAAAAAATCTTCATACTGTATACCCCATTGCATCAATTTAGATACCAGGGGATCAAGTTCATGATTTATTAATATCCCTGATTGATACAATTTATACTTCGTAAACATGGGAGTGAGAATATTTACCAATTCAATTTCTTTGGGATAAATTTTAAACTTTTGTATCATGTTTATGACTTCTTCAATCAGATTAAACACTGGGGCAACATTATACCAACGATAATTAAGGAAACTAATTGGGTCATTCATTTCAAAGCAGCATTCTTGAATGCGAACTTTTGTACGGATTTCTGGCAAAATGTACGGGATCAAAGGTGGGAAATCTAAGAAAATTGGTAAAATGGGTTTGGGCAAGTACGATATAATTAGATTAATTATCTCATTGGGTTGGTTGGCCAAAGTAATCAATGTATCCATAACATTCATTTTCATTTAATAGTTGTTAGTAATTATTAATAAAGAAAGGGGGCTAATGAAAATTGTGGAGAAAAGGACTCAATCTCCTCAAATACGGTTTACGACGGGGAAAAATCTTGGTTGCTCACATACACATACTCACACACATTACAAAGGGACAAAATCCACAGTACAAATATTCACATCAATTACAAAAATTATGCATTTTTATACAATAGAACTGTACTCTGGAAGTAGGGTACTTATTTCTGTTGATGATACGAATAATATTTCAAAATATCATTATAATAAAGTGAACAATTGGAAATTAGATTTAGTAGAGACTTAGTCATATGAATAAAAGCTATACAAAACCAATTGTTTGGTCTATGAGAGGGAATTAAGGATATTCTTTAAATACTTCGTCTTACAGAAACAACACCATCAGAATTCAATTTGTATTCAACTCTGAAATTCTCGTTGAAGTTATCTATTTTTGATAGCATGGGATTTAAACAAATATTGACATCTACCAATTGAGTAAGTTCTTGTACATTGGTATTAACCATAGACATCAATTTCTGATTATGAAGCACTTCTAATACTCTTAAACCAGTAGGAAATCGAATACCATCCAAATTTGTTATATTAGTTGAGAAAATAACTAGTTTATATAAATCAACTGAAATTTGGAATTTGATCCTATTACTAAAAGATGCCCCTTTTAATGTTAATTTACGAAGATTCACTGGTGGTTCCCATGGTTCAACTTGGAAATCACCTACAAGTTTCAAAACTTTCAACGTTTTTGGGAAATTTCATTTGGTCTAACTTATGAACAGAATTCCCTTTAAACGTAGATGGGTAACGAAATCTAAATTCTGCCAACTTTGGACATTGGTCATAACTGCCAAATAAACCCACGGGAAATGGTGTAGCTATCATTTCCAATACCTTCAATTTAAAAAAAATTCTTCAATACTAAACAATTTGTTAAATTCAGACAACTTGTAATTCTAAGTCTTCTGATATTAACGGGTAAATGCAAGTCATCCAAGTTGGTAATTTCTGAATTTATTAAATGGAATAGTTTTGAATTTGGAAATATCTTTGTCACATTTGAAAATTCATTCTCTAAATCAATTTGCACTGCAAGATACTTCAATTTAGAAAAAATAGAGGTTTTACTATCGTTAAACCAATTGGTTGTGTGAAGTTTGACAATTACCAATGTTTCTACGTTGACTGATAAGCATCTAAACATGCCAAGATCAGCACTTTTAATCTGTAACAACTTCAAATTGACAAATCTCCTCAATATGTCAGATTCAGAGAAATTATAATATTGTAACTCTATGACCGTTAAATTATTGGGACAAATCTTCAAAAAACGAGTCACCATTTGTTGAAAAAGAATAAACTGAACCAATTACAATATTATTCTCATTGAAATACTTCAATTCATGGATTGTTAGAATAACCGTTAGCTCAGGAATCAAAACCAACTCAACATTTCTTAATATTTCGTTATACTTGGTCACCAAAGTTATTAAATCTGACTGATATTCATCAGTCTCATTTGGATTTAAATGTCGTTATCTGTCTGGAGAAAACCGCTAAAACATACTTCTTATTTCAAGTTCTTTAGGAAACACACCAAGTCTAGTAACCATTTGGACTAAAATCTTCCATCATGTCAATTACCAGCGAATCATTGCATCGACGAAGTTCAAAGAAAATTATTGATTCATTGAAGTTATAATGTATTTTTTAAATTATAACACTGTCAAAAATAAATGAAAGGACATATGGAACCGATGGATCAAAGTCTAAAAAATTTTAGCAAGAATGGTTTGGGAATATATGGAACAACGAAATTGATAATTTATTGAAGTTGCTTAATTAGATTTATCAATACGTCAATAATATTCATTCGAAGAAGGTGTTTTCGTTGGGCAAAAATAGACTAATCTGGATCGAGTTTTGAAATAAAAACCACATAATTTACTTGGTATTTAATAAACGAATGAACGAAGGTATATATGTACTTTATCTCATGAAGGTTTCAGTATTGTCGTCTTATATCATCGTATTTTTCCGACATTGTGCTTACGACAGAAAAAGAATAAACACAACTGAGTCTTTTAAAGCTTTCCGTAAATATAAAGTCTTGACAAATGAGTGATTGTTTATTTTAAATACGATACGTGTTCTATAAGTTCAATCTTTATAGTTTTCCATACTTTATTTCGTAAAGAATTTTGTGCATCGAATTAAGTGACATATATAGTTATCGGTACAGTAATTAATTGCCATGCATTATTAGCTGATATTTCTTCGTGTCATATGAAACGTTTTGAACCAATTGTATTTAGTATACAATTGGACTTTTATGTTTGACAATTTCATTTGAGAGAGGGGTAGTATATCATTACAATGACTGACTTTTTATTGCTCTACAGTAAGTGACTGTAGTGAACAGTTCCGAGTAAAATTCACTGCTCTCGGTACATTTATGTGTCCTTGTCTCGATCCCCTGTTCACTGTCTCCAGCAACCTTTGAATCCTTTTGTCAATGGGCGGATGGGGATAATGCTGAAAAAAAAAAGTAATTTGTCAAACTCTTTTGTAAAAATATTATATTTGTATACATAATTTTACATATATAACCTATAACTCATCATTTGATACCAAAACCTGCACTTTCATTTATTGCTTTATCTAATTTCTCTATAAATTTCTCCTTTGTGATGTAATTATACAACGCCAATTCGTTGAAACATGTATGTGCTATTGGTAAACGTGTACTATCTTGTCCGTTATTAAGTAAACTTATCTTGAATGGTAAATTCTGAATACCTGTAGCAGGAACTCTATCTGAACCTGTAACGAAAATTAACAATTTCTTCTTTTCCTTGTTAGATATCTTCTTCATATAATCCCAAAACCATGTTACAATTTTCGAGTTGGCAGCATCTTCAGGAGATCTCCAACCTATGTATTTCGTAACTGATTTCAATACATCAACATCAATTCTACGATCATCACTTCCACATAATAATAATTGAATCTCTTCAGGCAGGAATAATGATAACGCATTACCACCAATAACATTATTGAAACCAGTTTTGAACGCATCAATTTGTCTTTTTATACCCTCCTTCATAAAGAAAGATGTATATTTTTCAATATATTCATCCAAGTTAGATGTCTTTACTTGAATGTCAGCTCCCCCGGGAACCAATTCCGTGGTTAAGTTTTTACCAAACAAATCTGAATAGCTTACTTCAAATGTCAAATCCAACAGTAACAAATCAGTACTAGACATTTTCTTCAAATCAATCAAGTTCTTATATGATACAGAATACAACTGTTTGTAATCATCTTGATCCAATGGTCTTCCAAGAAGAATCTTGTATAAAGCAATGGGGAATTGCAAATCCAATATGGTTGAATTATAAATGGCTAAACCCAATATAGCTCCAAAAAGATAATACATATCAGGATTTTCGGCTGGTATAATATTAAACCAAAGCAAGTTTGAATCTTCAACATTGTGAAACATTCCTGATTGTGGGTGGAAAATCTCTTTTGTCAACAATAAGAACCACTCTTTTTTCAATCCACCAGCATCAACACCTGGTTCATTAATGAATTGAACGCGTAAACTCTTTTTGATATTGTCTGAATTCATTTTGATATGTTGTAGTGAATCCTGGACTATATGATCACGTCTTACTCTAACTCGAAAATAAACATCAATGACTACTCTTTTGTCCAATGAATTGATAAATGCCTCTTCTGCTTTTCTTTCCATTTGCCTTCTTGCTTCATACTCCAAAACTGAAATCTTACTTCCCAATGAAATCAAAAACGGATATTGACACATATAAAACAAAGCATCATCATAAAGACTCTTATTGGCTCCTGTTCCATGGATATATTCAATAACGACCCAAAAATCATTCTGTTGTGACTTGCTGGCTTTATTTCTAGTTTTCCTGTTGCTTTGCCACGAATCAAAGTCTAATTTTATATTGACATAATCCACCAAAGAATTGTAAAAAACAGAAACTGATACTGGATCATCTCGAAGTTTATTGGATCGATACAATAAAGCCTGAATCACTAATGCGGTTCTAATATGCCAATCATTCCCATACTGATGGACCTTAACCTTTGTTTCCTTACCATTCTTCTTGCCACTGGCCTTAAGTGGAAATGGATTGGACGAGACTTGACCAGGAGGTAACGATAGTGGACAAGGCGACAGTAAATCCAGATTTGCTTCAATATGGGTTTTCAAATGCAAACTTTGGAAATATTCAGCTTCACTATTATCAGCATATGTTTCATCGCCGTTTGGGGTGGTACTCAACTTAATCTGTGGATTATTTGCTAAATAGAAGTATTTTTTCAACTGGAATGTAATGTAAAGATTAATCAAATCAATCTTGTTTATAAATTCCTGTTGGTTCAACCTGGAAAACCAACTGGACATATAACTTAGAACTCTGGTACTATCAATACACGATAACAATCCAATACATCTTTTCAAAATATCGTAACTTATCATTTTAATTTCCGGAACGTCACTCATAAGTTTTAAACTTGGATCACACACAACCAATGACCTTGACAAGATAGGAATTTCAAAAACAATCAATAACCAACTATAGTCTAATGGGTTCGAATCATTTTTGTAAACATTTATCCTCTTTAATTGTTCATTGGCTCCTTTTAAAGCGGAATATAATGGTTTTTTAGTAGGAAGTTTTGTGAGTAGCGTAATGACATCTCTAACCCCTGCATAGTAAATATTCGAAGTTGAATGATGTGCCTTTTTGCTGTGAGGTCGTAGTTTGAAAGAATTATTTAAAATATCATGGTGTTTGAATGCATTATACAAGTAATCAGATAAGGGCTGAAATATGTCGTGCAATGATTTGGACTTCCCTTTGTTGGAGCTGGCATTTTTGAAACATTCGTCCGCTAAAGACTTGACATAAGAGTATGATACATATTGAATATCTGCTGGTGGTTGGATTTCTCGAGGTTTTATAACCTCCAATATCATAGTTGTATGACACACGGAACATCTAAACTTTTTGGCTTTGCTAGGGAATGTCAAAATAGTTCCACAACAATAACATTTGCTAACATTTTGAGAAGGAGAATTATGGGAACTTGTTGGCGATTCTGATAAAATAGCATCTGTATCAGTAACAAATGGAACATATTCAATGGCATTTGGGGTTAACGAAGTTTTGCTGGATTTTAATATAGGAGGAGACACGGCTGGAAGTTTTAGTAGATCCTTTAAATTCCAATTTTGCTTACCTTCACCAGAAGGTGATTTCAATTTTCCTGTTGCACTTTTTGATTTGGATTTAGAGTTTGAAGTTGAACTTGATTGTGGCATTTGTCTTTTCTTTTTTGCTATTTGGGAGGAGGAGGAGGAGGATTTCCTAGTGGATATGAGTAATTTGAATAATTGGTTGTTAAATATCAATGAATGTAGTCTCGTAAACTATCGAGTTAAAATGTTTTTATTAAATAATTGGAGAAAATATTATGACTTGCCATATCATATAAAAAATACTGGAATACCTCACAAGCTGTTATAAATCTCTAAACACAACAACACAAATTCAGGGCAAAATATGAAAATAACGTAACAAAAAAAAAAAAAAAAAAATAAACAGGGGGAGTGTGGATCAAATTATAATGAAAAATAAAAATATCAATAACTTGTTACTTCCAGTGGATAGTTGTTGATCAATTCAAAAGTACTGTATTCTAAGAGCAATTTTATCTAATGAATAAAAGTACAAGGCAAAGTTGGAGGCTTAATTAAAAAGGATTCAATTTCAATGTTGACTTTCAAAACCAAATAAAAAAAAAAAATTTAAAAAAATACAAAAATCCTTGAAACTTGATTAACCTAAAAATAGAGAAAGGTTTAAAGCAAAAGCGCACATTGACGTATTATGTGTACAGTATGTGTGTACGAATACAGCAGTTTTATTGACTAAAAAAAAAAAAAGATCGCACTTTCTCGCATTAGGGGGTAAAAAGGATTTCAAACCCAACAGAAATAACAACACTCAAATTATTGTCAGATTACTTATCCTCTTTACCATTATCATAAGATAAGTGTTAGTGGGTCTAAAGTGTTATCATTGAACACTGAAAGTTAACACTATATCTGAATTGCTATTGAAAAAATTGGTAATACGTGGCGTTCAATTCATAGCCCCCAACCCCCTTTCAATCAGATATACAAGTACAGTACAAAAGTTAGCAACAAGGCACAGCTTGTGTACGAGAGGGAAAAAAAAAATAATAGCAAAAATTATAACCCCGATAGATACTGTACTGCCGAATTTGGAACAAGAACCTAGCAACAATAGATGTTCATTTTATCGGAGATATCTACCCAATGCTCAGTTCATGGTTCAGCAGTAATTCGTCCCAATAATGAGATATCCTGTATTGCATTACTAGTAGGTAATAGAAATATAATAGACTTGTACAATATCCAGATCAATAATCTAGAGTTTATTCAATCAATCACATTAGAGAATAAAATATTAACATTCACAACAGTTTGTATTGATGGAAAAGATGTAATCATATTTATAGATGATATTTTTCAGATTGGACTTATTGTTATCAATAGTGATCTTAAAGTAACCATTAAGATCATCACAAAATTTTCAACCAAGGGTCAGGTACAGGCATTTGAGTACCCTCCGAAGATTGTTCCCCAAAAGCAAGAGAATCCGCAATTTATTGTGTTTTATGTTTTTCATTCAACATTACAAGTATTACATTTGAAAGATCATCTCAAGGTTGATGATATTATTCCAAAAAAGATATCCAAAAAACGAAAGCGTGAAACTCGTGATCCCTGGTGGTCAATTGATACCATTGCCACAGGAAGAATTATTATCAAACAAATCATTAGTCTTGGTTATGATGATAAAGCTTTGGCAATTCTTTATAAGGACATATCATCGACATTTTATGTGAGGTATTTGCAAATAAATAATGCTGGAAAACCAGCAACCATGTTGGCACAATTCCCAGAATTTCAAGAAGAACCATGCTTGGTTATTCCAATGTCTATCGGTGGGCATATTGCATTGACAAAGTCAGCATTATTTTATTTTCCAACAAAGGTCATTCGCAATTTGACCATTTCTAAGGGGATGCGAGATATATCTACCTCAAGTATAAATGGCCAACCATACGTTGTCAGGTCTTTGGTTATACCAAATGGTAATATTGAGGATCAGAATTATATTTCTTACGAAATAATAGATGAAAAGAGAATTCTACTAGTTTCCGAGTCAGGGAATTCCAGCATGTTGTATATTGATTTGAAAAAATCATCAACCAATACTATTATTGTTAATCAAGTCTCCATGATCAGTCTTGGTGATGTAACTATTCCAAATTTTAACGGATTACATCATATAACCGGTGATTTGTTTTTCCAGAGCTCTAGACTTTCGAGGTCTGTCATATTTCTGGTATTACCAAACCAACCACATATACACATTCGGGCTTTCATTGAAGGAAGTCCTCCGGTATTGGATATTGCATTAGGTTCAAAGGAAATATACACCTGTCAAGGTGGATGGCTGGGTAGTGAAATTCGTAAATACAACTCTGCGCTGAATTCAATCAAGGTTCTTGAAAGTGTAAATATTGGATTTAAACCAAGCAAAGCTAAGATGGTCAATGACACTATGGTTGTTAAGAATAATTCTGAAGATTATCTTGTTTTTGGTATTTCCGATCTTAAACCTTGTAAAGATGAGAAAAAATTATCCGACAAGCTCCTATTAATGCTCCAGAATAATTTTGATCATGCTATAGCGAAGTATATTCCTGACTTGGGCTCAATGGTAATATGTGATAATTCTTCCAAAATAAAAGTAGTGGCTGATGAATTTACTGTAGAATTTGAAAGTGATGAGAAATTTGTTCCTTCATCGATAGATGGAGTTGAAATATCAGAGAATGAGAGATTGATTATTATTTCAAGTTGGTCTAATTTATTCGAAATTTGGATACAAAAGTATGAATCTGTCGAGCTTGTTTACAAAGGAGAGATTGAAGAAGATCGAAATATCATCGACTCATTGATAACTTATAATACGAGCAGTAAAACTATTTCGGTGATTTTACTGACCTTGGAATGTTGGAAACAAGTGAATTTCATTAAACAAGCTGATAATAGACTCAAAGAGATCAATTCTCATTCTCATAATGTTTATGGATGTCCATATTCTATTCAAAAATACAATGATAGTGTGGTTCTTTGCAATGACAAATATTTGGTACCGTTGAAAAGAGATATTCTTCTGGATTTTTATTCTCCAAGTTATTATGCATCAACAGGTATCATACTCGTTGCCATGATGAAAAGAGATGTCATGATAATTGTGTATTCAAGTGGACTAATTGACAAAGTTAAAATCGAACAACAACCACAAACCAGAGCGAACACACAACAAAGCTTGTTTTCAAAAAAGCTTTTTATCAAGTCTTTGTTTATCAAACATACTGACTATTTAGTTGCAGTGCTTAATAACAGGCTGATCGAACAAGAAGAAGAAGTAGTTACTAGTGAACTTCATTTAGTGGACTCTACTACTTTTGAAGTAATTGATGTGTACACAATGGTAGAAGGTGAGCAAATTTTAGATATTTGTGAGGTAGATGCTGGTCTCATAGAAGGAGATGCTTTAAATAATACATTTCTTTGTTTGACTTCTACACTTGTCACGCCGATCCATTTTTTGGGTATCGAAAACGGAAAGATCATTAAGCATCAAGCCACTGGATTTTCAGGACTAGACTTATCAGAAGAAATCAAACTCCAGTCATTGTCAGTATTTGATTATTCTGCAGGTACATTTTTATGTTCTGGGAACATATCCTTTTTAATGACGCTAAATGATGATATTGAATGGATAGTCATACCAGAGTCTGTCAAATATTGTTCAACATTTACAATAGACCAAGCTGTATTATTTAATGAAATTTATTTAGTTGATGCAATTGATGGATTATTCCTTGCCAGTGTGAATAATGAAACTCTTGAAAATAATCAAATGAGGTTCACAAAAGTGGATATTGATGGATATGCACAGACTCAAATGACTTCTATTGCAACAATTTCAAAATCCAATTTCACGTACATCATTACCGGAGATGCCCATGGCAATGTTGTTGTAATAAAAACTAATGTTATAAATCCGCTGGATAAAAACATCACAAAGTTCAATATTGGTGACCAAATTAATGTTATAGTAGAACTTGGAATTAAGAATTCATTGACGACAAAAATATGTGCCATAGGAACACTCCTGGGTGGGTTATATGTTCTAAATGAAACCAATCAGGCGGATGATAAAATGGAGGAATGTTGGAGTGAATTGAAATCTTATTCGAAAAAGAACTATTTATCGTCATTGGATTTTGTTGAACAATCAAGGAACAATTTAATAGAAACTGAATCCACAGAATGTGATGAAATCATTAATGGAAAGTCTGTTTTCAATGTCTTGAGTGAATTGGTTGTCGATCCTAAAACCATATCATCATCTTACAGTAGTTTATCAGCCAACAAACACATTTTACAACAATTGTACATAGAGACCAATACATAGTATAATTGATTAACACACGACTCATTATTTATGTTTCTCAATTTTTTTTTTTTTTTTCTTCTTCTTCTTCTTTTGTCTCTCTTTCTGGTGGAACTGGTATCGAAAATTTTTGTTTACATCGTGAATTCAAGAAATAGCAAATACCTTCAAGTAAATCTACTACTAAAATAGCAACGATGTCTCAGTTTGATAGTAAATTTGATGATATTGAAATGATTCAACTTCCAGATGATGATGAAGATGATGAACAAGTTAGCAATGATATTTCAATTTCATCTGAAACCGAAGGTATTTCTGATTCACAAGATTCTACAAAGAGCAATAATTCAAATGATAACACTAGTCCTTTAGGAATTTTTAAATCTGATAAGGGATATGTTGATTTATCTGAATGGTTAGATTCCAACGATTCATTGCATTTTAAATTTGATAAAGATCAATATAAAAAAAGTATAGACATTGTTGATTCATTTGATCAAAATTACATTGAATATATCAATTCCATGTACAAAACTATAGAAATATTAACAAATGATAACATAACGAGACTAGATTTGGAAGAAGATGATTCCCCTATTGGATTAATCACTAATGAAACTGGGTATCGTGCAAGTCAAGCATATAAGTTTAAAAAAACTGATGAAGCATTTCAAGAAATTATTGACAGTTTACAAGTATTAATCAATTCAGCACCAGTTGAAAAACATGAATCTGGACAGTTTCAAAATTTACAACATACATTGTACATTTTACAATGTTTTAAGGCGAATAATTTTTATTTTGACTCAAGACGCAAACCAGAATCGATTCTCGAATGGGTGAATACTTTTGATCCTAAACCTGATTCTGATTTACTTGACGATGTCATGGTCAATACTCCTAAGCCTTATTCTCACCCTCAGTTTTGGAATACTTGTTTAAGTCAACTTATTATTAGAGGGTTATTCAATCAAATCTCTGAAGTGATTGATCATTCTGGTTATAATGAGTTACAACAAGAATGTCCAGAATTATATGCTATTATAAAGGATTTGAATGTATTATTGTCAGATTATTCCTCAAGTGCATCCAAGGGTAACTTTACACAGTGGAAATTACTTGCTTGTGAATTTCGAGATTCTTTATCGGGTGGACAAAATGAACTTATTACTGAACCAAACCATAAATTGATAGTGAGTCAAATTTACGACTTGGCTTGTATTTTCACTGGTCTCCCTAAAACAATTTCCAGTTATTGTGATACTTGGTACGAAATGTGTTTGGCCTTGTCATTGTATCAAATACGAGACAATGAAGAAGTTTATGATGATTATTTTAAAACTTCTATTGCTGAACATCCACCAATTGTGACTCTTGGTGAAGATGCAGAAAACTTCGATGAAATAAGTGAATCATGTTTTATCAACATCTTGGAAAAGAACTATCTCAAGGCATTGGAAACTTTACATGAATTAGATCCTCCTACGGCAGCCTATGTTTCAGAATTACTAGAGTTGAAATTGGTATTGCGTAATTACTATTTTGATTCTACAATAACATCAAATACAAGTTTCCAAGATTTGCTTAATAGAAGAACTATATCAGAATATTTCCTTACCAGACATGCATTTGATTGTTTGAATATTCACGATTTAGTTCCCGTTGGAATTGGTCTCTTATTGAATGATGTTGTTTGTAAAGCAACAAATGCTAACATAACCAATAGAAAAGTTATATCTAGTTTTTTGCCTCATTATTTTTGCAAAACTAATGATGACCTTGAATGGGCGCTTACAGTATGTGCTAATTTAAATTTGATTTCAACTGCTAGGGAATTATACTATCAAGCTGGTGTTAAATCATTAGAAGATGGTTATAATTATGAAGCATTGAATAATTTTGTCAATTGTTATGATCCAACTTTATTAAGTGGTGAAAATCATAGTGAAGGTATGAAAAAAGTTCATTATATTATTTGGGATATGATATTTGCTGATAGTATTGTTAACAACAGACCAATCCGTGATGAATTAATAAATAATATAATTGATAAAAAAGTTGATGCAAATTTTAAAATTCATCCAGTTATCCAACAATGTCTTTCACCTTATGCTGTATTGAAAGAATTTTACTGTTCATTACCAGATACAAACATTAAATCATCCAATAAAATGTCAAAATTGATTCATTTATTACAATTCAATTATTTACCAAAAAGATTTGCTCCTCTTTTACTTGCTCAATTCTTACCATTTTTACTTAATAATGAGAATAAGTCACAATTACCTGAATTGGTTGTTATTATTGAATTAATTGATAGTTTTGAAACCAATTGCAGTGAAGAAGAATCTGAAGAAGCTTCCAAATTATATTCTTATTCTATAAGTAAAGCAGATGTAGATGATTTGTCTCTCTATGATTGGAGAAAAGTTGTTGGAAAAAATAAATTACCAAAAGACGTTAATGACTTAATTATAACATTGAGAAATCAAATAACTGGTAAAATTGGTAGAGTTTTTATAGAGTAAAATCGACCTAGAAGATCTCGAAATATATAAATAAATAAAAAAAAAAAAATATAAATGTATATCAAAATTATTTTTTTTTTTTTTTCAATTTTTGTATAAAATTCAATAGAAATCAAGATAACTTATATATAAAATATCTCACTTTTTTTTTGTTGTTATTGTTGTTGATTTAGTAGTAGTCAAATGTCTTTCTTTTTCATCAATATAATTCTGTATTCGTTTACTCTTCAAATGACAATAATATAAAACCATCATTCATTAAGTGAACATCTTAAAATTTGATCAAAAAAAAAATGATTTATGACTGAATGACTCTGTTGTCCACTTTAACAGGTGACATCTTGAGAAGCTCTGGAGTTCAACAACAAGGCGACGATCAAACCGTACAAACCTAAAACTTCAGCGAAAATCAAAATCAAAATCATACCAACGAATAATCTTGGTTGTTGAGCAGTACCTCTAACACCGGCATCACCAACAATACCAATGGCAAAACCAGCAGCCAAACCAGACAAACCAACAGATAAACCAGCACCTAATTGAATGAAACCAGTGTATAAGGCTTGCTTTTGACTCAAAGAATCGGAAACCAAAACAGAAACAACCAACCCATAAATGGCAATAATACCGGCCATAACAACTGGAACAACGTTCTTAACTAATAAATCTGGTCTGGTAACAGAGGTGGCACAAATACCAACACCTGATTTAGCAGTACCGTATGAAGCACCGAAACATGTGAAAACAATGGCGGCAGCACAACCGATAGAACCAAAGAATGGAGCATAAACTGGACTATAAAGAAAATGAAATTATGTTAGTATTAAAAACAAAATAAAAGAATGTCAACCAGACGGGCAGTTCTCAGCAAGCCTCACTGAGAAAAAAAAAATTAATTAATTTTATTATCGCAACCTAAATGACGTGGGTTGAGTGATACCAATCGTATCAATTGGACCGTTGAAATATATCTTGTATCTAATATATAATAATTTCCATTGATTGATTTGATTAGATTCAACTGATTAAGATATTTATTTGATTATACTTTAATTGTCCACGAGGTTGAATCACCTCGTAATCATTCTCAAATTTTATTTTCTGTCTTTCTCTTTTCGTTCACTGCCGTCAAGTCTTATCAATTGATGAAAGTAACATACCATAAATCAGACATTGTAATTAATTGATATGATAAATAATTCTATTAGTATGCAATAATTTAAAGAAACTAACTAAAAATAGTAGTGATGATTAAGTAAAATAGTTGCAATGGGTTATTAATGATAACTGAAAAAGATTAAAATTGGACAAAGTTTTTGTTTGGGAAGATTTTTTTTTTCTGTTGTCTTTCGCTGAACTATTAATGTTTAATCTTTTCTAGCTAATTAACATATCTACACGACCCATGTGTAAATGTCGTTAATTGCTCGTAATGTCGTATGCAATGTCGGTTCTCTATTGTTGTATTTTTTTTTTTTTTTTTTTTCGGATTCTTTTGAGATCTCAAAACTTTGCGTCTCATCGCACCAGTTGAGTTATGAGACGTTGAAATTTTTTTTTTCTTTCTTTCTTTCTTCTTCTTGCCTTTCTTTTGTTTTTTTCTTATTAAGTACAAACTACTTGTTACTGGCGAGCTTTAAGTTATAAATTGCAAGGAGCCTCATTTATTTTAATTAATTAAAATCCAATCAAACGAATTTAAACATGTCTGCCCCAAACCCAAAAGCTTTCCCATTAGCTGATTCAGCTTTGAGTCAACAAATCTTGGATGTTGTTCAACAAGCTCAAAACTTGAGACAATTGAAGAAAGGTGCTAACGAAGCCACCAAGACCTTGAACAGAGGTATTTCTGAATTTATCATCATGGCTGCTGATACTGAACCAATTGAAATCTTGTTGCACTTGCCATTGTTGTGTGAAGATAAAAACGTCCCATACGTTTTTGTTCCATCTAAGGCTGCTTTAGGTAGAGCTTGTGGTGTTTCTAGACCAGTTATTGCTGCTTCTGTTACTTCTAACGATGCTTCTTCTATCAAGAACCAAATTTACGGTATTAAAGATAAGATTGAAACTTTATTGATCTAATTTTAATTGACTTGTTATTATAGGTTAAATATTCTATTATTTAGCAGTAGTATCTAATAATAAATAATTTTAATTTTTTTTTATTAATTGTAATATATAAACTATGGATTGTATTATTCAGTTGGTGATTGATGAATACTTGTATTGATAATCTGACTGGTTATGTCTCATCGCCAAAAACCCGTATATTTTTTTTCTTTCTTTATATACCAGATTTTTTTTTTTTTTTTAACCTTTTAATTTTTTTCAATTTTTGATCCCCCCCCCCTTCCAAGAACAACTATCGAAATACCAACCAGAGATGTCAAATTTGGATACAGCTGAAGGTGTGACTAAATTCTTGAGATCCAAGGATGCGTCTCTTCCTGATATTGTATCTACAGCAAATAGTTTATTGGACAATTCATTGGATATTTATTTACCAGGGAAAAACTTGTTTGTTTTGAACTTATTATGTGATAGATTGAATGATAAATCAAATGGAAAATTTGGGAAATGGAAATTTGATGCTGAGGTTTGGAACTTATTACTTAAAACTTGGAATTCTTTAAATGATAACAATTTGGAAAGACAGAAATCAATTCAAAAATTAAAAATTATTGAAATCATTATTATACTTCTTAACCAATGTAATGATATTGATGTTTTGTCTGGATTATTTAAATTCTTTGCCATAATTAGTACTGAATCATATATTGAAACAGATGAAAATTTGGTTATTCAGTTATTGAAAAGCTTTATTGAACATGACGATTTCCCCGGTGATCAACAACAAGTATTAAAATGGACAGAATTAGTTCGTGATATCTATATTAGAGCAACTCTGAAAATAAGTCTTGAAGGATCAAAAAAATTGTATAATAAGTTCTTTGAAGAATGTGCATTTTCATTGATTAAGTTTTTACTTTGTTCGGATCAACAGTTGTCATTTCCTATAATTGAAGAATTGTTAACACAAGGTATATTTAATGATGATTCTATTCAATATTTCAAATCCAATTTAGAAAGAACAATGAAGAAACAAGAGGTTGATAATAAGATTCTAATTTATTTGTACGACAAAACAGTTGTACAATTGGCTTCGAAAAATATGAATATTTGTGAGGAAGTTTATTCTTTGATATCATCCAAGTATCCTGAATTATCTGAAAAATTATTATCCATATTGGCTAGTTCCAACAGAACAATATCTCATGATTTTATTGAAACTATTTATAAAACTGAAATTGCTGATAAAAATTTTAAAGATTTAAATTGGGCAATGGTAAAATATATTTTTGAAATCGATAGTGAATTAGCATCTAAAAAATCTGGGTTTTTATTCAGAACATATCAAACCCATTTTGGATTAGATGATAAAGTCTTACCAGTTGGAAAAGTAATTGTTGAAGGATATTTGAAAAATCGTGAATTAAGTGAATTTTTTACCAAAATTTGGCCCAAAGCCATCAAAAGAGATGAATTATGGGAAAGTGAAAGTTTTATCGATACTGTTGCCCAAACTGTTAAATCATTTTCTGGTAAACAATTAATAAATGTCATTGAAACCTCATATTCATTAGAATTGGGATGTCATAGAGCAATTTTTACTGCTATTTCCAAAGGTCTTACTTCATCCTCTGTCAAATTAATTGATTCTGTTAAATCAACGTTATTGGACCAGAATGATTACTTCAATTCAAAGGAAAATTTTTGGGCAATTCGATATTATTTGCTTTGTTCTTATGGTAAAGAATTTATTATCCCTGATAATATTCTTGTTCCTGATATTGATTTATACTACCATTTCACAGTTTTTAGATTATTAGAATTACAGGTTATTACAGAATATTCAAAGTCAAACCAAGAGTATTTTATGGCAACTATCAAGGATTATATGAACTCATTATCTAAAATATTTAAAAGATGGTTAGTTATATTTAATCATTTCTTTGATGGTGATACTTTGTCCAAACTTTTAGGAATGGCATATAATCAAATTGATTTCAATGATGTTTTCTTTGAACAAACTAAATTAACTACTGCATTGATCAAGTACATACTTGAAGATATCAAGGATAATATGTCTTTGATTGAAAAAATTCCAATTGTATGTTTCAACAAATCTCAAAAGAAAAAAATACTTAATGGTTTACTTGCCCTTATTACTACAAATGATGATGTTGATGATGGTAATAATGATATTCTTCAAACTATCAAATATATGTTATTACAACCAAGTCTTCTGTCACAATTGGAAACCAATCCAAAAAGTTTATTGACATTATTGGCCAAATCTAATACAACTACCCAAAGAATAACTGATGACATTGTGAAAATTGTTTGGAAGAATAATGTACAACAAATCAAGAGAGAAGACATTGAAGAATATGTTTCTAATACATTTAAATTATTAAATGGACATCTTTCTTCCAGTAAGAATGATTTGGTTGATGTACCAGAAACTGAACTTGCATTAATGGTTCTTTCAAATACCTCGGAGGAAACATTACCTGAACAAGTTACAACATTATACATCGAATTAAAAGAAAAATTCACTAATTATTGTATTGAAAATTTAAAGAGTGGCAATAAGAATAACAATATTTCAGCATTAAACTGGTTAATAAGGGCACTTGTTGTTTGTTCATCTGATACATTACAATATGAAGATGTTAAATCATTCTTAACTAGTCTTGATGTAAAAGTACTTCATGATAAAAACATACAAACTACAGTTTTCCAATTGATTTGTCAAACAATTCCACTTGATTATAAAGGTGTTGTTTATGTTTTAGGATTATTCATTGCTTTACAATCACAAGGAAATATTCAATTATATCAATACTTACTTAATTTCCTTCAAAAGGTTTCTTTAGATACAGAATTATTTACAATTGCTTATCAATATTTTATTGAATCAAGTAAAGATGTTCCAAATGAATTCACAGCCAGTTTTGTTCAAATGGCATGTGGATTTTTGAATTCAGTTACCAAGGATATAACTAATAATAACATTTATAATAGTTTTTGTTTTACATTCTTTATTGATTCTATTAAGTCAGAAGCAACAACAACAACAAATGATGATGATACAATGTTATTTATTTTATCAAATTTACGTGATTTATTAACTAGTAAATCATGGATATTTAATCAATATTTATTGGAAACAACATTAGTTTTAATTAATTCAATTATTCAAAAACTTGAATTTTTTAAAAATCAAGAAGAAATTTATATTTTATCATCACAAGTTATTTCACATATTTTATTATATCATCGTTTTAAAATTACCACCAGAAATCATCTTATTTTAAATATTATATCAAATTTATTAGAACCATTAACAAATACTACTAAATTTATAAAATTATCAAATAATGAAAATTCTGGAATTGCATATGCTAGATTATTAAGTAATTTATGTGAACCTATTGAAAGAGTAGGTGAAAAAATGACTCATTTAACAACATCAACAAATTATTTTAAAAGAGTATTAAGAAAACATTTACCAGTATTATTAAGTAATTATATTCATTTTAGTTTAAAGTTTACTTTTAGTCGTATTGTTAATGATGCAATTATTGTTGGGATTTATAATATATTTGATGTATTATCTCAAGCTGAATTAAGAATCGTTAATGCTTCTTTGGATTATGGTGGTAGATCATTATATAAGACACTTTATAATGATTATAAAGATCATGGTAAATGGAAAGATAATTAAACAAAAAAAAAAAAAAAAAATAGAGTAATCTTAATAGTACATATATATGTTTATAAATCTATCGTACTTATAAATATCTAGTGCCATCATTATGTAATAATTTACCTAAATTTTTTTTCATTGAAATAGATATTAAATTCATAAATTCCCATACTTTTGCATCAAATGCATCATATTTTGCTTGTGTTGTAGCATCTAATTTATGTTCTTGAATAGTATGTTCATATCGTAAAACATCTTTTCTAGTTATTATACCAACCAAAAATCCATCTTTTTCAACCAAAATATATCGTGCACCTAATTTAACAAATACATCCAATACATATTCTAATGATGTTTCAATATTAATAGTTAATGGTGATTTATTAACTGCATTACTAAAATCAACTTTATCAACACCACCACTTTCATGAGCATTGAAATTACATAATACATCTTCATTAACATTTTCTTGATTTTTTAAAATAAATTCCACATCATAACGAGTAATATACCCATAAATTTTTGAATTTGAACCGGATTTAATTATTGGAAATCCTCTATAATTTGTTTTGTTTAATGTAGTACGTAGTTGTTTTAATGTAATGGCATCATTTATATCACTTGAAAATGAAACAATAACATTTGACATGGCACTTTCAACAGTTGTACCAAATGAAAATACTGCTTTTGTTTCTATTAAAGGTAAACCATTGAAATTAATCATCTGATCAGCAATACCACCTTTACCCCATTTATCATTAATACTTTTAGTAATAGCCACAACAATCATTGTTGGGATAATATAACGAATAGCACCCGTTAATTCAAACATAATAACAACAACAGTTACTGTTAAATCAGTGATACCACATAATCCTGCTGCTGCTCCTAAAAATGCATAAGTTCCAGGAATAATACATTTACCTTCTTTTGGACAATTTTGAAATAAAATGGATTCTTTATGACTTTGATAAAATAAATCAATCATTATTCCCAAGGCTCTTCCAAATGTGGCACCAGCAGCCATTGATGGAACAAATATACCTGCAGGAACTTTACAACCATAAGTAATAATTGTTAATAACATTCTTGCAAAAGTTGCAAATAATAAAGAAACAATTAATCCAATTTTTTTATTATTTGGATTACAAATTGCATGATTGAAATTTTTATCACATTCATGAAATAATATTTGCATGGTTTCTGTCATATCTAAACGTAAAAATTGATTAAAATATGAAAAACTTGCAGTAAATAATGTTAAAAATAAAACTTCTCTTATTGCAAAATTTGTTAAATATTTTTTTCTAAATGACACAACACGAATATTAAGTTTAGATACAATTATACCATAAATACCACCAAAAATTCCTAAAACAATATAAATTGGAATTTCAAAATAATGCCAATTTGTATCATAAGTAACTTCAAAAAGAACCAATTGACCAGTTCTAAATGGATTAATCATAGCTAATGTAGTAACGGCAATTAAAGCACAAAAATAAGATTTCCAAATAGTACTAAGTTGAAAAATTGATGACATTTCTTCAATTGAAAATAATACTCCTCCCATAGGTGATCCAAATGCAACAGCAACCCCTGCTGCAGAAGTAGCAGTTAAAAATTCTCTTCCTCTCAGAGCACTTTTTTATATTTTGTAATTAATTTTGCAATTGAATTTCCAACACATACAGCATAATGTACACTTGGACCTTCTTTACCAACACTTAATCCTGCTCCAATAGCTAAAGGTAATCCTAAACTTTTAATTAATAATGTTGGCCATCCTAAAAATCCATCCATTACAAATCCAGAAATAATACATTTTATTTCAGAAATACCTGATCCAGCAGCTGATGGAGCATAAAATTTAACTAATTTTGCTGCCAGATAAGCAAATAATAAAGATATTAAAACATAAATAATATAATTAAAAATTATAAATGGTGTCCATTCTATCCAATTTTGACAATGATCTCCTTCTTCACCCCAACAACAAAATGCTTCACTTAAATAAATATGTCTTTTACAATGACCTGTTCGAAAATTTGATAAAAATGAAGTAATAATATTTAATG
This sequence comes from Candida sanyaensis, assembly GCA_911254575.1. Classification (NCBI taxonomy): domain Eukaryota; kingdom Fungi; phylum Ascomycota; class Pichiomycetes; order Serinales; family Debaryomycetaceae; genus Candida; species Candida sanyaensis. The sequence goes on along the minus strand of CAJVQF010000102.1, from coordinate 28,583 downwards.
ATCCAGCAATTAACCCAATAATACATCCCATTATCCCTAGTACTACCCAATTTTGAGTTTGTGAAATAATTTTATCTATCATATTATTACCTCGTGATGTTATTTGTTTAACTTTAAGTAATCTTTGTCGTTGAGCATCTAATTCATCTTCTACCCAATCAATAGTTCTAAAATCATTGAATCGTTGAACCTCACGAATATTTTCTTGATTTATCCATGACCCAGTAGATTTACTCCTTACGGATTCAGTTAAAAATGATGCATTTGCTTCTTCTTCTTCTGCTGCTGCTGCTTCTGTTTCTTCATAATCCAATTGGTCTATGGGAGAATAGGTGGACATATTTGTTGTAGTAATCTATAATGGAACTAACAATTTGTAATTGATAAAACACCTTGATGAAGTTGGAAACTCGGTGTTGGAAAACGAAAAAAAAAAAAAAAAACTTCTAATCGGTTTAAATCGTAATAATCAGCGACAACAAAAAAAAATCAAAAAATAAAGGCTATAATTTGCTTCCAACTAATTAATATCAAATGACAAATGATTCATTAGCCAAATTACAATATTTTAGATATGAAGATGATAAAACCTCTTCTAAAATAGTCAAACCAAAAGTTAAATCCAAAAAAAAAAAAATCAATAATAATAATAAACCTCATTTACCAGATCTACGACAATCTTTAAATTCGCAACTTAAAGTATTATTCATTGGATTTAATCCTGGGGTAGAATCATCAGTTAAACAACATCATTATGCACATCATTCTAATCTTTTTTGGAAATTATTTAATCAAAGTAAATTATTACATAAAGTTATTAAAGTTGAAGATATAAATGTGGATAAAGATAAATTTTTGGGGAAATTAATTAATGATGGATGTCAAGCAAATAATGATTTTGAATTAATTAATTATAATATTGGATTTACTGATTTAGTATTACGATGTACTTCAAGAGCTGATGAATTGACTAATGAAGAAAAATTAGAAAATGTTCCCCGATTATTAAAAGAATTTAAACAAAGTAATGTTCAAAATATTATAATTATTGGAAAGGGAATATGGGAAGTTATTGTTAAATATTTATCTTATAAATTAGATATTAAAGTAAAACTTAATAAAGATAATTTTAATTGGGGATTACAAAAATATGAAGGTAATGACAAGAATTATAATCTGGTGGTTGAATCTATATACAATGAATTATCTAAAAATACCAAACTATATGTTTTTCCAAATACTTCAGGATTAGTTGCAAGTTTAACCTTTGCTGAAAAACTTGATCTATGGCAAAAAATGGTGGATAATATTCAATAAGACAAATCTCCTTCTTCTTCTTCTTCTTCTTCGTATTCTTGCCTCTTTATTTAATTTATTTCCATGCTTTATAGAATAATTCATGTAAATCTTTATAATACTCATCTCTAGTTTCATCATTTATATTTTCTCCTAATTGTCCAAAATTTTTAAGATATATTTGATCTAAATGATATCTTATAAATTCACAATGTTTAATATTATAACAACTAGTATAATTTAAAAATTTTAATCCGTCAGTTGTTAATTTATCACATTGTTTTAAATCTTTTGAAACTTTCATATTTGGTATAGCCCAAAATTTATACCATGGATGTTTATTACATTCTAAAAGATAATTTTCAATTTCAGCACAATTTATTTGAGATACTGTTTTTATAGGATAATTAATTTTATAATTTTCAAAATTTAATTGTTCTTCAGGTGTAATTTGTTGTTGAGAAATTGAATCAAGTTTATCATTAACTATTTTAATATATCTTTCAGGAATAAATTTTGTCCCACTTAAAGAAGAATTTGATTCTTTTTCAAAAACTTGTTTTAAATCAGCAGGTAATTCTTTGGTTATATCATCTGTTGTTTTGGATGAATCTGAAGATTTAGTAAATGGCCACATATGATTATTCTTAAGTTTAATGATAGTTAAAGAGATCTGTTTAGAGAATTAGAATTCTTTTTTTTTTTTTTTTTGCTTGTTTGCGAAATTTTCAGTACCAACCATACAGTAAAAACAACCACTTTATATTACATGAAGTCTCATTGAATATATTATTGCTGCAACATCAACTATTTACAAATTATGATCTTTCTAATACACCTTCAAATATTCGACTGATTTCCACTTCAAATATATTTAATATATTATTATTATTATTACTATTATTATCACTTGGTTTTATTTTACTTCTAATTATATCAATTTTAGAAATTATTAAGATTCTTAATCTAGTAATAATAGGTAATAATCGAGTTAATTCTGTAATATTCATCTTGATTAATTTTGAATTTCCATTAATATTAATTGTATAACCATCAATTAAAAAACTTAATTGTAAATCAATTTTTTGCCAAAATTTAAAAAAAATAACCAAATTTTGCATATCAATCAATAAATGACCATTTTTTGACCATGATTCATTAAATAAATGAGGATAATTAGATACATAATCTTCTAAATCTCCTAATATTTTAATGAAATATTCAATTTGACCATATAATACCAGTCCTTGTTGTATTGAAACCCAAATTAAATTAACAATATTTGAAACATCTTCTATTAATTCAATTAAAGAATAAGTCATTTCTGATTCTGTTTTTTGTTTAATATATTTTCTTTGAATTTGTAATAAATTTTCATCAAGATAATTGATAAATTTAGATTGTTGACCAGAAGAAATACCATTATTAGGTGAGATATTATCAAAACTTAATTTAAGTAATTGATATGATTCATTAAATGGTAATGTTATTTGTTGTAGTTGATTTATGTCAATATCTTCTAAATCTGTTTCAGTAGCTGAAGCAGATGCAGATATAGATGAAGTAGTATATGCATTTTGATTCTGTAGTTGTTGAATAAAAGGAAATTTTGTTGGTTCCAATTGAGGTGTATCATTAATATTCTCGTTTATTTGAACCTGGTCATTATCATTACCATTATCATTGTCAAGATCATCATCATCATCATATAGATCAGGGTTTAAGTCAATATTTGAATCTGATAATATAACCCCATTAGGTAAATCATTAGTTAATTCTTCATTTGGAGCAGGATGAATTGGAGTTGGTGGAGATGAAAATTCCTCTTGGTTATCAATATCCATTATCTAAAAAAAATAACGAAAAAAATAAAAATCTATAGGTTCTGGATTTATCGTAATGTATTCACAGTGACAGTATAAAATTGTACAGGAATAATTGACCACGGTATAAAAAATTGTATTTGATTGTTTGTTTGTGGCGTTTAAGTGAAATTGAAAAAGTTGGAGAGAGAGAGAGAGAGAAAGAATTCAAAATGAAATCAAGCCAATGATGATCATGCGCAGATTTTATTTATTCGGTTAACATCGCCATAATCCATCGCCACCGCCATCGTCTCCAAACGAATCAATCGAAAAAATGTTGTGTTATACATGCGAGACAACCACAACCACAAGAGAAAAAAAAAAAATAGCAACCTGTGTCGAGTCTGTGCGTCTCTTTGCTCTCCATACAAAGAATAATTTATGGAGCCGGTAATTATTAGATCCAATCAGAGTTAAGGAACTTCTCCTTCTAGAAATTCATAATCGGTGTGGGTACCTTTTGTTCTTTTTGTCCCATATCTAAAATTACCGATATAATTCGTAGTTTCCATATACTTAATTCCATCACAAACACGTCTCTCTATTTCTCTATGTTGACTGACACATGCAATAGATCAATCAAGAATAAAGAAAAACGCATGAGATAGGTTGCGAAATTTGTCAACCTCTTTGTTGTGTGTGATGAGAAAATTATAAGGAAATAAAAATAAACAGAATAAACAGAATAAACAGAATATAGTGTTACCTTATATATCTTTTGAATGTTTCATTGCCCCGACAGTAAGAGTAATTTAAATATCAGTTTACTAGAATGAAATATTAAATCTCAATAATTAATAAAGCCACTTAATTAAAGGGGAAAATAAAAAGAAAAAAATCGTATCATTAATTGATAATGAATCAGTTTGAAAAAATATTACGAACATGATTAAAAGGAATGTGGAGTGGAACCATACAAAGATCAACGTGTAACGAACTGATGAAAAGAAATATCGATTAACAATTTGATCTTCTTACTATTAGATATATAATAAGAAACAGACTCACAGAGAGAGAAACAAAAAAAAAAAAACACGACATACAGATGACACATGTGGATGGGTTAGTTTATCATTAGAAAGAAACAAAACTTTTTCTTGGATTAATTGATAGTTTACCGATTTCGCTCCGTTAAGTAGAGTGGATGGGTTTATATATAGAGAAAAATTAAATAAAAAAAAAAGAAACGATGAACTGATGACACATTTGTAGTTGTTTCATAGATTTGTAAATATTGTAGAATGTACAGTACTAATATTATAGTATGATTAGTATGATGAATATTAAGATTAAACGATAAAAATTATTGTACAGTATAAGTAAAATAATTAAAAGAGAGAGAGAGAGAGAGATGACATTATGCAATTAGAGAGAGAAATTTTAGATTATTTTTATAAATGAGCAACTAAAATAAATTGTATTAAAAAAGAGAGAGTGAGAACAATTGACAAAGAAAAAAAAACGAATCAACAGTCATTCTCACACTCTCTCTGTCAGTCTCCTTTTTTTTTATTTTTTTTTTGATCATTTAATTTATATTTATTTCTTCAACATTTCCCAGACATATCAAAAGATTTTTTTTTAAATTTTTTTTTTTTTTTTGGTTGTTTTTATTTTAGATCATACACTTATATTAATACTAAAAAGGTTCTTTGATTTATATTCAAATAAAGAGATAGTACTCATATTTAAGTTCATCATGCCAGTTACAGAGATAAATAAAAGATTACAAGAGCAGCAACAACTTCAACAACTTCAACAACTGCAACAACAACAACAACAACAACTGCAACTGTTACAACAACAAGATCAACATCAACATCATCTTCAAAATACTAATCATGATGATTTAGATTCAACCAATAGTCTTATAGATAGCATAACTACACATCAACAACAACAGCAACTTTTCAACAAATTACAACAATTACAACAACAGAAAGATAAAGATTTTGTGAGTGATGAGGAATTTTCTAAGAATACCGATAACTCCACTTTTTTTGGTACAAAGTTACACAAGAAAAATAGCCCTCGCACGCACCAACAATTTACATCTGATGACGACGATTATAATAGTAATAATGAAGAAGAATTATATTCCACTACAAAACTGCATAATGCTTCATGCCCGATAGTCGCATCAAGATCAACATCATCAACAAATCAATCACCATCAACTGCCACTGCCACTTCACCTCATGATTTATCAGTTGAATCTCCTTTATATAATAAATTATCAATAAATCATCATACTAATAAAAGATACTCATTGGATTATTTTGATCAAATCAATTATCATACCCATCAAACCAATAGAATTCCAACTTTTAATAGCATTTATTTACAACCAAATTCTCAATTTGTTGGTGAACAACAGTCAGGTAAATCAAGTTTCCATATAAAAGTTGAATTTAAAACAGTTGATTTATTTAATTCGGTAGTGACGGGTTTTTTACAAATTAGTGGATTGACCGATGCAAATTCAGAAATTACAACTTATTTTAAGGGTGAAATTATAAATAACCCATTACATACATTTAAATGGAGAAATAATGGTCCTAATACTTATGAAGAACCTTCTATAGAAAGATATTCTTTTATAACAGAAAATAGTCAATGGGGATCATTTGCTAAAAATGATTTTGAACATTGGAAAAAATTAACTCAATCAACTACTTTTTTATCTGATGATAAATTAATCAAACGTTTAGAAAAAGTTCAACGAGGTGAAGAAGATGATCAATATATTTATATGAGATGGAAAGAAGAATTTTTATTACCAGATTCAAGAATAAAACAAATTACAGGAGCATCATTTGAAGGGTTTTATTATATTGTTTTAAATATTGGTGGTTATAATAATAATTCTGGTGATGATAAGAGATATAGTGGGTTAATGCCAGGTGGTATTAGTGGATTATATTATCATAAATCTTCAGAGAAATTCCAATCTTTATCACTTCGACATGTTGATAATCACGTTGATCATGGTTCATTTGATTTTATTTAATGATTGCTTTTTTTTTCACTATATTTATTACACTGGTTTTTGTAATATAATGGTTAATTTTTATTTTTTTTTTGTTTTTGATATATATATATATATATATATATATATAATTCAGTTTAAGGGAAAGACAGACTGAAAGAATTTATCTGTCATTAAGGGCTATTTTTTTTTTTTTTGTTTCTTTATAGTAATTATTTTTACTACATTTTAATTGGCATTTATTTTTATATTTTGATTTATATTTAATTAATTTTTTTGAGTTTATACATTTTTAATATACTTTTTTTTCACAATCTTCTTGCTAGCAAATTTTTTTTTTATTCTTTTTTTTTGATTGTAACTCAGTTGAAGGATAGTTAGATGAATGATGATATCATCATAAAATCTATATACATGTTGAAGTGCATAATCAATTGATGGATATATATATATATATATATAATAAATTAATCCAATTTTTCTCTATTAGCATAAATTTTTGCAGTAAATGGTTCTTCAAATAATAAAGCAATTTTATACATAATAAAAACAAATAAAGTAACCAAAATACCAACTGGTTTACCATACCATAAAGCAGTTCCCAAAAAACATAAAGTACTACCATTATACATAGGATTATCATTAATATTAAATGGAAATCCAGTGACTCTTTCATTCATTAAAATTCCAAAATAATCACCTAAATAAGTTCCAGTAACACCTAATCTCCACATTGAAGAAATAACTAAAATATTACCAAATCCAAAACTTAAAATTGCTAAAGATTTAATAATTATTGAATCAATTAATGGTTTAAAAATAGGTTGTTCAATTAATGCTTGATGATAAATATGATCTCTATAAATTCCTAATGAAAAAATTGTAATTGCTAATAAATAACATCCTTTTTTAGCCAGTCCAGTAATTTTAGTTAAAAAATGAGTATTATATTCTAATCTTGCTATAATATTCCAAAAAATTGGATTAAATGAAATACAACCAATTGAATAATATAATTGATTATCTAATTTAATATAATTAGTGAAATTTTGAATCAAGTATGTAATATCTTGAGTTAATGTTGAAAATTCATCAATGAGTGTAGTTGTGGATGACATTATATAAGATAAATATATTAAAGTTATTAGATGATTTAGATAACCTCAAAAAAGAAAGAAAGAAAGAAAGAATTGAGAAGTTGAAAAATTTGAATAATTAATGAAATAATTTTTGTTTGTTTTTTCAATTTGTTGATCTGTTAGAAAATTGTTGATTTATTTCGACAACTTTAAGAGAAAACAATAGACAATACCGAGATCTCTCTCTCTACCCAATATATTCTTATTAAACGTCATTCACTCCCGTAAACCCAAAAGTAAACTTACCCAAAAAAAAAATCAATCTGTATGTTGCTTCGGGGATCATACGCGAAATCTGCATGTGAAATTTTTTTATCACGTGTTATTATATAAGCATATCACATGTTATATATCACATGTATATAGCATGTGATTGGTAAGGTACACGACTTTATTTTTTTTTTCAGATGAGAATAACTAACATGTACTAACCGATAAGGTTTTATTTAACTTTGTATATCTATTAATTTAGAGAGATTACAGTTTATTTTTGACTTGTATAACATTCAAGTCTACAATTTATTGATTATTAATAGAACTATTGTTAAGGTCGTATTTGAGAATAACCCAGAGAATAAGATCTGTATTAATTTAATAACCCGTGAAAATAAAGTTAGATAAAGTTATGAATTTCGTCTCGAATTGCAAAACCAGTATCAAAAACCTCACAATGTACAACAATAAACGCAGAGTTGAGGGTAATATGACAAGAACTATACAAAGATACTCCGGGTTATATTGCAATGTATTCCCCACTGATGACTACTTTTATACATGACTCAAATCGAGCAAATATAATTGGATAAATCAATAGAAATTTTTGTTTCTAGATCTTGCAATTTCTTTTTTTTTTTTTCTTGTAGTGGTTCCCACGACTTTTACGGTTAATATATTTGCCAAAACTTAATAAACAATTTTGCCGTGAAAGTGGGGAGATGTCGATAATGTTAATTACCTTTGGTGATAAAGTTAATTTAGTTGCTTATACCAAAATGTGATATAAAAGCCCTTATCCCGATAAGATTAATAAACGTCTTTTACTCCTCCCCCTCCTCTTCCTCCTCCTCCACTTTTATGTTGAGTAAATTATAAACAAAGAGATGGTAAGCCGGAGTAGTGAATCACTTTATTCTCCATCATCAAACAGTCGTTAAGAGGCTCAATAAAATCTTTCCCCTTGATCTATCACTCTTTTAGTTGCTATTTTTATAAGAGAATATCCTTTATTTTTTTTTTGTCATATCTTACAAATGTAAATAATCTTTGCAAATTTTATCGCTTTAATTAAGAATTCTTCTTCTGTCCCACAAAATGCGAAACTAAATAAAATTGACACAGCAAGAAAAATTTTTCCGGAGAAATTGAACATTTTCCTTGATAGCAAATAAATATATTAAACAGATAAAGTAAAGTAAAGTTGGGCAAAAACTTTAAATAAAAAGAAAAAACTAGACTATTCCAGAATGTGGGGAAGAACAATGTTAAAAGTATTACTACGTATATATATTTAAATCCCAGTGTAACAAAACAACAAGATGTACTACAATATTGAACTCCTCCAAATTATGATTAAAACTAAATCCCAGATTTGGTTTCCACTCTCCATGATTCAACATTATATCTTATGTAATTATTTCTATTGTTTAAACTCCGAGTTTTCTTAATTAATCCTTAAATGAGGAGATACTCCTGAATTTTTTGTTTCTCTATTAGTCTTATCTCAAATTGAAATTTGCAGTATTCGAAGGTGTTCTTTTGGCTTTTTTGTTACTACTTCCCCACAAAATTTTTTGTTCTAATTTCACGCGGCAAAAATATTGAAGAAAAAATGGCTGCACAATTTATTTTCAAACAATTAACACGAATAGCAATCCCCCAATTTTCCAACTAAAAATTAATACAGTGGTATTATATATCCACAATTATGCATTAGGTCTTACTAGAATTTTCTTATACTTACGTCAACTATAAAAGCTTACGCATTAAGAGTATTACCTTGTATGGATATGTTTCCCCCAATAAAAAAAAAACTGATAGTTTTTTGTGTACACAGTATCTACGCCCTCCACATCCTCCTTTTGCCTCCTTTTGCCTCCACAAACCCACCTCCTTTCAGTTTCAATACTGATGGAAATAATAGCCGGGATAATCTTATTATTCGCATTTTTTTATTGGTTTTTTTTTTTTTGTTACAGTTTTATTTTTGCAATCGCAACCCCACAAATATTGAAAAATATGCTTCTAAAGGTCTAATCGCTTAGACTTATATGAAACTTGCGACCGGGGACAGACTAGATAGAAACAAAAGAGAGTATATAACCATCTAAATATCCCCTTTGAAATTTTGGTTGCAATTATTTTTATTCCACAACAACAACAACAACAACAACAACAACAACAACAAAAAAGAAACAATACAAATCATGGATAAAAAACCAGAAGTTGAACACATTTCTCGTGTTAATTCAAGCGAACTTGCTGCTATAGGTAGTAAAAAAACTATAATTATGAAGTTAATTATGAAGATGAACAAGCTAATAAGAATACTGAATATGATGATGAATTATTCAATGAAAAACCAGACATTTCAATGGCATCTATTCGTCATTATTTTGCCACTAGATTACCAACATTGTTAGATTTACCATTATATCATACTGATAAAAGATGGTATGAAGTTATTAATCCTATTCCTGGTTTAAAATTAATGAGTGCTTCAGATTGGAATTTTTATGGATTGGGATTTTTGCATGGGCATTAGATGCTATGGATTTTTTTGTGTTTCTGTTGCTGCTCCTGAAATTGCTCTTGCTTTAAATATTAGTGTCACTGATGTTACTTGGGGTGTTACCTTGGTGTTGATGTTAAGATCCGTGGGTGCACTTATTTTTGGTATTGCTTCTGATTATTTTGGTAGAAAATGGACTTATATTGTTATTTGTTGTTTATTTTGTGTGGTTGAAATTGGAACTGGATTTGTTCAAACTTATGAACAATTTTTGGGAGTTAGAGCAGTGTTTGGTATTTTAATGGGAGCAATGTATCCAATTTCTATGGTTACTGCATTAGAATCACAACCTGTTGAAGCAAGATCAGTATTGCTGGGTTTGTTCTTGCCAGGTTATACTTTTGGTTATATTTTGGCTATGGCTTGGTATAGATTATTCATTAATACTTATAAAGATGGTGAAGGTTGGCGTTCGTTACTTTGGTTTTCTGCTGGTTTATCTGTTATTTTAATTGTTTGGCGTTTATTATCACCTGAATCTCCTGATTTCATCAATTTGAAAAATAAGAAAAAGAGATTTAATGAACAACTTAAAAATAATGCCGAACCAGGAAAAGAAAAAAAATTCTGGCAAAAATTCGATTATTCTATTCTTGTTACTTTAAAAACTGAATGGTTAATGTTTACTTATTTGGTATTATTATATGCTGGTTGGAATTTCACCACTCATGGATCTCAAGATTTATATGTTACTTTATTAAAAAATCAATATCATATTGGAATTGATAAAAGAACGGTTATTATTGTCTCAAGTAACATTGGTGCTATTATTGGTGGTATTATTATGGGACAAATGTCCGAATTACTTGGTAGAAGATTAACAGTTATGGTTAGTATGGTTTTCGCAGGTGCATTTTTATATCCATCTTTCTTTAATTCTGATCAAAATTGGCCAGCTTATATATTTTTAATTGGTGCCGTTTATGCTTCTTTTAGTGTTGGTCCAGCATATCTTTTAGAATTGGTTAATTCAACTCATAGAACTTTACTTTCTGGTGTTGCTTATCAATTAGGTAATTTGATTTCTTCAGCAAGTGCAACTATTGAAGCTCGTATTGGTGAAAATTTCCCTCTTGGTGAACCAGGAATGTACGATTATGGTAAAGTCATGTGCATTTTCTGTGGTGCTGTGTTTGCATATATGTTATTTATTATATTCATGGGTCCTGAAAGATTCCATAAGAATTTAAGAATTCATGATGATGAAATTCAAGAAGTTAGAGATGATAGTGATGAACAATCTAGTACTGTTGACAGTGTTAGAGATAAAGTTTAAATGTTTATGATTAAGCAACGAATAAATGATATATTGATTGGATTTAAAAAAAATTTAATACTCTTTGTAAATAAAACTTCGTGTCACTACTTGTGGATAAATCTTGCTGTAATTTTCAAGCTCGGTACATATACTTGTCTATCCCCCACCTACTTTAAACTACCAAATTTAAAAATTCAAAGCAGTATATGTTGACATAGATGGAACAAGAAGTATATTATTTGAATTGCCTAAAACTGACAGGGTAATCATCGAGGGAATATCTTTCAAAATTTCCATGTCTATGAGGGGAAACAAACAAATAAAAATTACTGAAAGTTATCATGGCTATGAATATATCCTGTTTTTTATATTGAAACTTTTAAGTTGAATAAGAAAAACAACATTAAAAGATTTTTTTTTTCATTCCTTGAATGACAAAGTTTTTGTTGGTAAGTTCTCAATACTGCTAACAACTAAAACCTGATCAAAATCTGGGGTATGGCAAGGAGTATACTGTTCCCCACAAGGATTAAAGTTTAAAATAAAATATTTGTTGAGAATGATGTTGTTGTATGAACCAATCAAGCAAACGTATCAAAAAATTTGGCACCTTCCAATTAAGTAATCAAACAACCGCGGATTGATTAAAATCAAATAAAAGTCTGTTAATGTCATCCTAAAGGATAACATCCCATAGGTCTCCCTGTTTTCTTTTGTGGGTGAAAACTATGATTTTCATTAAAATTTTGCAACACCCGAAAACCAAATTTTATTATTTGCTTCTCTACTATTAAGGTGCTCTAGGATATATCAACCCTTTGAAGTATCAACACAAATACACCAATTGGTATAAATATTGATCATTTTCTTCCCAAAAAATATATTATGCAGATATGTCTTTTGTTTTTTTCTATTTCTTACAAAGTATACAACCAGTTTAAATGGATAAAAACCTGAATTTGAACATATTTCTCGCACAAACTCCAAAGATTTGGGCACTGAAGATAAAAGTGATAATACTGATATTCAATCTAACAAGAATAATGAATATGATAAAGAATTATTTAATGAAAAACCAGATATTTCATTTGCTTCAATTCGTCATTACGTTGCTACCAGATTACCAACATTATTAGATTTACCATTATATCATACTGAAAAAGTGGTATGAAGTTATTAATCCTATTCCTGGTTTAAAATTAATGAGTGCTTCAGATTGGAATTTTTATGGATTGGGATTTTTGCCTGGGCATTAGATGCTATGGATTTCTTTTGTATTTCGGTTGCTGTTCCTGAAATTGCAATCACATTAGATGTTAGTGTCACTAAGATTTCTTGGGGAATTACTTTGGTGTTAATGTTAGATCAGTAGGAGCTGTCATATTTGGTATTGCATCTGATTATTTTGGTAGAAAATGGACATATATTTTATATGTTGTTCATTTTGTGTGGTTGAAATTGGAACTGGATTTGTTCAAACGTATAAACAGTTTTTGGGAGTTAGAGCAGTGTTTGGTATTTTGATGGGAGCTATGTATCCAATAAGTATGGTAACGGCACTTGAAGGACAACCTGTTGTAGCCAGATCAGTCTTGCTGGGATTTTTTTACCAGCATATTCATTTGGTTATATCTTCGCCATGGTTTGGTATAGATTATTCATTACTACTTATAAAGATGGTGAAGGTTGGCGTTCATTACTTTGGTTTTCTGCTGGATTATCCATTATATTAATTGTTTGGCGACTTGTTCTCCCGAATCTCCTGATTTTATCAATATGAAGAATAAAAAGAAAACGTTCAATGACCAGGTAAAGAATCAAAATGAAATTAAAAAAAAAAGATTTTGGCAAAGATTTGATTATTCTATTCTTGTTACTTTGAAAACAGACTGGTTAATTTTTACTTACTTGACGTTGATCTATGCTTTCTGGAACTTTTCTACTCATGGAGCACAAGATTTGTACGTCACCATGCTAGAAAACCAATATCATGTTGGAATTAATAAAAGAACAATCATTATCGTTGCAGGCAATCTTGGTTCCATTGTAGCCAGTCCTCTAATGGCACAATTATCAGAGTTATTGGGCCGAAGATTAATATCATAATCAGTATCCTTATTGCGGGTTCATTTTGTATCCATCATTTTTCAATGCTGATCAAAACTGGCCGGCATATATCATCTTAATGGGGCATCCTCTGCATCATGTGGTCTTGGTCCTGCTTACATGTTAGAATTAGTAAATTCAACTCATCGAACATTTCTTTGTGGGTTGCTTATCAGTTAGGAAATTTGATATCATCAGCTAGTTCTACCATAGAAGCCCGCATCGGAGAGAATTTCCCACTTGGTGAGCCAGGGATGTATGATTATGGTAAGGTTATGTGCATTTTCTGTGGTGCTGTTTATGTTTGCATTTTGATAGTTATATTCATGGGTCCTGAAAGAATGCACAGGAATATAAAAATCCACAATGATGTAATTGATGAAGTAAAGAAGACTATGTTAATACTGTTGATAATATCAAAGAAAGAGTGTAGGGTTGTTTTTTTGTATGTTTATGAAATGAATGATTTGATTAATTTTTAAATTTGCTTTTAGCGATAATTTCTTTATTTTTTTTACAATTTTTGTTATCTATCCAAAAACGGTAATTCTAGCGTAAATCAGAACAAAAAGGAGTGCAAATCAATTGTTGACTCATTTTTTTTCGTTTTGCCTTTCCGCTAAAATTTCCGAATTAGGATGTTACTGGATTGCCGCGTTGACGCACCGATAATCTGAAAATTTTTTTTAATCTCCTCCTCCTCCTCCAAGTTCTGGAAAGACATTTAATTTAAAGAAAGCCATTGTTTTCAGTTCTTCTTCTCTTTTTTTTTCTCTCTCTTTTTTCAATTAATCTTCTTTATATCCAATTACATTCATACAATTTTGTTTATAATGGTCCAAAAAGTTCTTTTGTTAGGTTCTGGTTTCGTTGCCAAACCAACCGTTGATATCTTAACTGAACAACCAAATGTTGAAGTTACTGTTGCTTGTAGAACTTTATCCAAAGCTAAGGAATTAGCTGGTGAATTTGCTAAATCCATTTCCCTTGATGTCTCTGACGAAGCTGCCTTGGATGAACAAGTTGCTGCTCATGACTTGGTTATTTCTTTGATCCCATACACCTACCATGTCTTAGTTGTTAAATCTGCTATCAAGAACAAGAAGAATGTTGTCACCACTTCTTACATCAACCCTCAATTGAAAGCTTTGGAAAAAGAAATTGAAGATGCTGGAATCACCGTTATGAATGAAATTGGTTTGGACCCAGGTATCGATCACTTGTACGCTGTTAAAACCATTGAAGAAGTTCATGCTGCTGGCGGTAAAATTGTTTCTTTCTTATCATACTGTGGTGGTTTACCAGCTCCAGAAAATTCTGACAATCCATTGGGTTACAAATTCTCTTGGAGTTCAAGAGGTGTTTTGTTGGCTTTGAGAAACCAAGCCAAATACTGGCAAGATGGTAAGGTTGTTGAAGTTTCAAGTGAAGATTTGATGGCCAGTGCCAAACCATACTTTATCTACCCAGGTTATGCTTTGGTTTGTTACCCAAATAGAGATTCTACTACTTACAAGGAATTATATAACATCCCAGAAGCTCAAACTGTCATTAGAGGTACATTGAGATTCCAAGGTTTCCCAGAATTTATTAAAGTTTTCGTTGACACTGGTTTCTTGAAAGATGAACCATTGGAAATCTTCTCCAAAGAAGGTCCATGGAACAAAGCTACTGCTGAATTGACTGGTGCTAAATCTGAATCTGAAGAAGATCTTATTGCTAGAATCAACGAATTGACTAAATTCAAATCCCCAGAAGATCAAGAAAGAATCTTGGCTGGTTTCAAATGGTTGGGTTTGTTGTCTGATAAACCAATTACCCCAAGAGGTAACCCATTAGATACCTTGTGTGCTACTTTGGAAGCTTTGATGCAATACGAAGAAGGTGAAAGAGATTTGGTTATCTTGCAACACAAATTCGGTATTGAATGGAAAGATGGATCTAAAGAAACCAGAACCTCTACTTTGGTTGACTATGGTAATCCAAACGGTTACTCTTCTATGGCTAAATTGGTTGGTGTTCCATGTGCCGTTGCTACTAAACAAATTTTGGATGGTACTTTATCTAAAAAAGGTTTGTTGGCTCCAATGAGCTCTGAAATTAACAACTCAATTATGGATGAATTGAAAGAAAAATACGGTATCTACTTGGTTGAAAAGACTATTTAGGCTAATCATATACATTTTGTAAATAAAATCAAAAAAAAAAAAAAAATAAAAAACCGTGGGAAAATTTTATTCGTAATCTTCATCAGATTCATAACCGTAGGAATATTCTTGAATTATGTTATTTAAATCTTCAAGTAATTCATTCTTGTCCTCAATGATATCTTCAAATTGATTTCTAATATTGTGGATAAGCTTTTCGTATGGTTTAAGATATGTTTTTAAACCATCATGAATATTAAACTCTGCATAAAACTTTGTATTCTTTCCCAGAGATAGTATATCAGCTGGGAAAGTGTCAACATCAATAATATTGTTCATATACGGATTGATGTATTGGTAAGTATCGTCGCCTTCTACCTCAAGTTTACTTGAACTAGTATAATTTTTAACAAAGTTTCTAGGATTATCTAATTTTGATACCCCTAGACTGATTTCCTTGGTTTTCTTTTTTGATCCCAAAGTACTGAAATCAAAATTTGAAATATCAACATCTTGCATACTCATAATACCTTCGTTGACCAGATCATTCTCGCCAACAATTTTAATCTCATTGACTATTTTCCTATTATCATTGTATTTCAGGATATTGCTTTGCAAATAATACATGCTGATTTGACCTTCTTGTTGGCTGTTTAACCCCCATATGGAATTGATAAACATTGCTGGTATACTAGATTTATGCCACCAAGATGTTTCAACAAATTTTTCCGTTAACATCGAACTCTGCTTCAAATTATTTAAATCAAGTGGAAACATCAAACTCAGTTGTTTGGTTAATTCTACCAAAGTTTTGATTCTAGACACTTTGTTTCTAATGGTATTGCCGTGACTGTGATCAAGAATACCATATATCCATAAATTAATTTTGTTATTATTGTTGAAATGTTCATCAATTAAACTAACAATCATTTCGCTGGTAAAACCTCCCCATGCATCATCTATATTGGAAAATAATTGCAATCCTTGTAAACTATCTGTTTTTTCTAAAAATATCTAAAATCTTCTGTAAGTTTATCATCATTTTCATTATTGTTGGCTTTGAATTCCTCTTGTCCAATGTTGAAGTATTCAAATTTTAGTTTATCAAAATTATAATGGTGGCCCTTGGAGTTAGGAACCTGAATAAAATTGCTCAATGTATTTAATGACTTGGGATTATATATTAATTTATTGTAGTCAGTCCAATATGTGGTGTTTTGAGTGTTTAACAATGATCCATCAGCAACACCTTGGTCAAGCTTTCGTTGATATTCATTCTTGCCAGGTGGTCTTTCATTCAACATTGGTAAATCAAGTTGCGGAATTGATTCATGATATTCGTATTTGTTTAATGACCCTAAACCATTACGTAGGTCATAAATTAGTGCCCTCGGTGAATATGAAGTTGAACTAGAAGATGATGCTTTAAATCTTGACAAGAATACCTGCAAATCGTGATGTACTACGGCATCTGCAGTATAAGGAATCATCGCATCTTGAGCATTATATAAATGGGTGATAATATGATTGGAATCCTGTCCATATGACAAACTGATCACTTCTCCCATGGCTTGATTATATGTTGTTGATATTTGTGGAAATGAAGGAATAAATTTTTGATCCATTTGAGTTTTAAGTCGCGATGACTCTCGGAATTGGGTTGAACGTAGAACGCGCCAGAAATAATGATTTCTATGAATATATTCCTATCTATTTGCTCACAATTTATTTACAAGAACCTTCCATAAGTCTAGCTTATCTTGGTATTTAAAATGACGTACTAGACCCGAAGTATCAGGCAACACGTGAATTCTACTAATTTTCTGAATACAACTTCGAATGGATGCAAGAATCAAGGTGTAGGTTTCATCATCATGAGTTTCATCTACTTCTCCCCATTTGAAATGTAAACCAGATAGTTTGAACTTAACTTTAAGTTTTCTACTAAAATAGGTCACGATGATGTCCCATATACCTTTGCCTAGAATCACGATATCTTTGACATTTGAGTCACGAAATTCTTTAAGCAATCGAGGTACGCTCTCTAATTTTTCTATCATGGTTAGATCCAGGGTAGTCTTGGTAGATCTCTCTACTAAACTGGTAAATCCAATACCATAGTTTACTAAATGATAATCATGAACTGAATTGCAACCATCAACAAGAAGTTTTTCCAATGTTTTATCGCTTTTAACATTATGAGACTCGCTAATCTTACCTAGTAATCCACTTTCATTAAATAACTGCCAAAACTGGTTTGTGTGATGAGCATAACGGTGTTGTTGGATTGCAGATTTTTCTCCAGCATTGAACCTCGTAAATAGCACGTGTATTTTATTACTTAAGGATGGTTTCAAATAAGGTAGAGTAATTTGCTTCTTGTGAAGCAACTTCTTTGGCTTGGTTATTTTTCTTTTTTTCGAAAGTTCTTTGGTCATGTTTATCACTATTCAGAATAATTTTCACCGTAAACTAACACGTACCTTCCCCCCCCCCAACATATTCATCGTGAAATATTTAAATTTTCACACAAAATGCAGCCAAACTAGCCAACAAAAAAAAAAAAAAATATTACAGAATTTGCTACTTTGGCATTCCATAACACTAGCAAATACAGACTATGGAAACTAAAGAATATTCAGAGATCTCACCTTCAGGGATAACCCTGGTGTCTACTCCAATAAGAACAAGAGAATCCAGTGCAGAATATGTCACGGTCAACGAAACTACAATTAAACGCGATCCCATTAATCTTTCAACATCAGAAGAAGAAGAATTGGATTCTATAGTCAATACCCATCCCGAATTAAAAGTAGCAGGAAAGGAGAATGGTAAATTAAATCCAGTCAATGTTGCTTATACTATGTTTTCTCCCATGAAGCAAAAGAATAAGTCTGAGGATGTTATTATACAACTAGAGCAACCAGAGCAACCGAAAGCAGTAACCCCTGTTTATTCAAATTACAGCATATTCTTAGATCCAATGACTCCATATACTTTAACATTATACTTCCAATTATTCTTTAATTTAATTGTTATTGCAATTTTCTTATATGCGATATACATAACATATTCAACCCTAAGGTCAGATATTGACTTCAAAATTCAATCATACACCATACAGCTATTAGATGAGATTTCACAATGCCTGAAGCAGTATTTAATAAATAGATGTGATTCACCAAGGAGACCTCCAGCTATTGAAACTGAATGTAACTTATTAGAGAAATGCCGTAACCAAGATCCTACACTAATTAGCCGTTCAAAAATTACGAGTGAAATACTTGCTGAGATTATAAACTCTTTTTTTAACACCATAAGTTACAAGAGTATCTCTATAGTTGTTTTATTCGGTATGGGGTGTATCTTTTTGAATTATTACATTATTGGTAATTTCCAGCTTCATGAAATTAATAGACTGCGTGACTTGGAAACAAAAATCAAGGAACAAGAAGAGTTAATCACCAAACTAAAATCTGAAGAAAAGAAGGTTGATAATTTAGAAGAGATATTGGCTTCATAGATAGGAATAAGCATTCAAAGTGATGTACCCTAAGTGAAAACTTAATTTTTCATTGTCAAACCCCAAATGGGTAATTCCCATTTGCAAAACTGAGAAAAAAAATTTTTGATTTTTTCAGGTTCATTTTTTTTTTTTTTTTGCAACAAACAATTAATATACAGTGGCACACTAAGACAACATCGGGGGTTTCATCATAAGTTAATTTAGAACTCTTCAAAGTAAATGATCTATATAATGGTTCAAATATCCTGAAACATATCTGAAAACTGAATTTTTTTTTTTTTTTTTTTTTTGTTTCTTATTTTAAGAACACTTTTCTTAGTTTTAGAATCCGTAATTCAAAATAAAATGAAAAGTGAAATTGACGAAAAAGAACCATTCCCGGAAACTGAAGAGGATACTTTGGAAGTGGATGCAACGAAAAATGTATTTATGTTTGTGGACATTTCGAAAGATTGGCTAGTAATTTCACTAGGTGTATTGTTGATGTGTGCTTCGGCTGGTGCAACCCCAATTAATACTTATCTTTACGGGAAAATCATGGGGAAATTATCTGAATTTTATATACTTAATACATCATATAATGTATTTATTGGTGAAGTTGGTACGTTATGTGGAATTTTGATTGCTGTTGGCGCAGCAAAAATGATTCTTGTTTGGATGGGTATGTTTGTTTGGTTAAAATTTGGTGAAATTCAACAACAGCGAGCTCGTGAACAAATATTCAACAAGATATTAAAAGAACCTACATCATGGTATGATTTGAACACTAATTTGATGGGAGAAATGACCCAGGTTAATAGATGTATTGAGGAATTGAGATCAGGAAATGCTGAAGTTATGGCCAATATTGTTCAAACTATTGCTTTGATAATAGCTTTGGTAATTATGTCATTCTATCAATCGTGGAGTATCACATTGATTGTCATGGCAAGTTCTCCTATTATGGCACTCTTTGGTTGGTATTTTGGAAAATTGACTTACAAGGCACAAGAACAAGAGAATGAGTTTACATCACAAGCAAGTAAAATTTTGGACTGGTGTTTGGTAAATCCAATCCTGGTGAGAATATTTAATGGTAAATATGTTGAGCTGAGCAAATTTAATGATATTGTCAATACTTCTGCAAAGAGTTACTACAGAGTAGCCAATGCCATTTCTGCTAATACTGGTGTTTTGAAATTTTTGACATTAATGATGTTTGTTCAAGGGTTTTGGTTTGGTAATTTCTTGTTACAAAAAGGTACTGTTTCTATTGAACAATTATTCACAACTTTTAGTTCTACTTTGATGCTTGGTCAGACTATTGCCGGTATAACTGAATTGTTAGCGGTTTTGAACACTTCACATGCTGCCGCGGGTAAAATTGCAAAGTATTTGCAGGTTCAGGAAACGACCGAATCTGGTACTATCTACCCATCTTATCCCATTGGTAAGATTCATATTAATAATGTCACGTTCAAATACCCATCCCGTAATGATATCATTTTAAATAAAGTTTCTTTCAATATTCAGGAAAACAAATTCAATTACATTATAGGTAAATCAGGTGCTGGGAAATCCACAATTCCATTGATTATAATGAACTTATATTCAACGATTTGTGGATCCGTTGATATTGATGGTGTGCCCGTACAGAATTTGGATTCAAAGTATCTTGCTCAAAATATTACTTTACTTCAGCAAAATCCGGTAATGTTCAATAACAAGACTATTCTTGAAAATATTGCCCTTGGTACAATTGATGAATATGATGACTTGAAAGATATTCCAAGACATATAATTGAAGAAGCTGCAAAATTTGCTTTATTACTGGACTTGGATTTAGATGCGAAAGTGACCGGGCTGTCATTATCCGGGGGTCAGCAACAAAGGGTTTCAATTGCAAGAGCGTACTTGAAAAACTCCCCAGTGTTAATTATGGATGAAAGTTTTAGTGCTTTGGATAATCAAAATAAGCAAATTCTTTTTCAAAGAATTAAAGAATGGAGAGAAGGGAAAACGACCATTTTTATTACCCATGAGTACGATAGTATTGAAGATGATGATTTTGTTGTCATTATGGAGAATGGACAGGTTAAGAATCAAGGAGAGTTTAAAAACTTTAAAAGCGAAGACGTTATTAAGAACTACAAGGTGCATAAATATGAAACAATAAAGGAACCAGAACCTATCCAAAATGAAAAAAAGGTTCAATATAACTACAAGACTAGCCCGTATATTCTCAAAGACTTGGAATCACAATCACTTAATGAGAATGATGAAGATGAAAAAATTATGAGTGTATTGTCCATTTTGAAGTACTGTAGCTCCTCCATAAATTTAAAATGGTTGTTAGGTATAGGGGTTTTGGTTGCTTTATTAGAAGGTGCAGCAAGTCCAGTATTTTCATTTTGTTTCTCGAAATTGTTATCTATATCAATGGAAGCATCTATGGGCATGAATGTCACGAAAGATATTTTAGTCTGGTCTTGTATTGCATTAGCAATTGCCGGGCTCACGGGTATTTTTGCATATCTTTCTGGTTTTATTTTAGAATATTGTAGTGAAAACTGGATTGTTGAATTACGTCGAATGTCATTTGCTAAAATTAATAATCAAGATATGTCATATTTTAATTCTGAATTAGAACCTGCTGAAATTACCACATTGTTGATGAATGATACCAGAGATTTACGTAATCTAGTTTCCCAGTATATATCCTTGGTAGCTACTTTGGTAACCATGGTATTCATTGGGGTTATTTGGTCTATTGTCACAGGATGGAAATTAGCATTGGTTGGTATTGCATTTGTACCTCTTGTTTTGTTGGTGACAGCTGCCTATGGTATGATTTTGGAAAAAGCTGAAAATAAGTATAAAAAAAATGTTGTTACTGTTGAAACCCAACTCCATCAAACCATATCATCAATCAAAACTATTAGGTTGTTTCATATGCAAGGTTATTTCAATGATTTGTACAATGATACTTTATATGATTTGAAATCTGTGGGAACATATAGAGCCTTTCACACGGGAATTGGTTATGCATTATCTGATTTATGTGGAGCAATTTCTCAAGGTATAATTTTATTCTATGGTATGGAATTAGCGGGTAAGTTTCAATATTCATATCTGCAGTTATTGGGAGTTATAACATTGTTGACATTTACTATTTCTAACGCTTCCCAATTGATTAATCACTTGCCAGATATAGCTCGTGGCCAAAGGGCAGGTACATTTGTTGTTAAATTATTAGAAAGCACTCCAATTTCAAAAGTTGAAACTGAAGGTAGTATTATTCCAAAATCAACTGATAAAGCAATTTCATTTAATAATGTTTCATTTGCTTATCCTAATAATCCGCTTGAAGCCAAATTGAGAAATGTTACGTTTGAGGTTAATCAAAAAGAAACTGTTGGATTGGTTGGTGAATCAGGATCTGGTAAATCAACCATAGTATCAATTTTACTTCGTCTTTATGGTGCAAAATCAGTTAAATTATATAATGACGATATTTCTGAAATTGATATTGATTGGTTACGTGAAACAATTAGTATTGTTCCTCAATTTCCTAAATTTTTTGATGGATCAATTTATGATAATTTACTTTATGGAATGAATCCGGTAAAGATTATATCTCAAGAAGAAATCATTAATGTTTTAAAATTAGTTGGAATGTATGAATTTATTGTATCACTTCCAGAAGGTATTCAAACTTGGGTTGGTGAAGGTTCAAATTCTTTAATGTCTGGTGGACAATTACAAAGACTTTCAATTGCACGAGCAATATTAAGAAAACCAAAATTTCTTATATTTGATGAATGTACTTCTAATTTAGATCCTTTGAGTACTAGAACAATCATTGAATTAATTCAATCATTAAATGGTAAATATACTATACTATTTATTACTCATGATAAAGAAATGATGAGAATTGCTGATAATTTGATTGTTTTGAAAAATGGACAAATTGTCGAACAGGGATCATTCTTACAATTAATTTCAAATAATGGTGAATTAACCAAAATTACGAAATCATCAAATATTGTATAAGGTTGTATTCTTTAGTGTAATATAATATAGAGTTGTTTATATATATATATATATATATATGAGTGTATATTTATTTATGTATATCATCTAGTATAAAGAAAAATCACCAAAAAATCAATATAAAAAAAATCACAAATATTTAATTCTTAACCAATTTTTTTTTTTTTTTTTACAATTTGACACAGATATATGGAACTTCAACATCTTCACCTTCTTTATCATCACAACAAACTTCAAAAATCAAATGTTTAGCATGATCAGGAACATCTTTTTACTAACTTCTTTAATTAATTTTGATAATTTCATAGTTAATCTATCTTTAACTTTCTTTGGTGGGAAAAATGAAGCATATAAAAGGGAAACACCATATGATAACATGGTTATTGATAATCCTTCATTATTTTCAAAATGATCTAATAATTCTTGTAATGTAATATCACCTTGAAGTTCAAATCTATCCCAAATTTGATCAAATTTTTTATCATTATATTTACCTTCAGGAGATTTAATTGGTTCAGAAAATCCAATAAATGGTAATGCCAAATTAATAAAACCATTTTTATATTGTTCAATATCATCTTTTTTATCAACAACTTTGTATAATTCCAAACAAACTAAACCAGTAACTAAAGCAGTAGTAGTTGCAATTGCAGGAATGATCTTACCAGCAATAAATTTGGTTTTATGAGCATCAGCTGTTTCAATAGAATAATTCAATGCTCTACAATTAGAAGCAGCAGTAATAAATTCAATATGATGATTAGTATCATCATCTTTTTCAAATTCAATTGGAGTTAATCTATAACCAGCCAATGTACTTGGTTCTGGTAATCCAGCAGCAATCTTTCTAATTTCTTCATCATCAATTGATCCAGAAAGTTGATTAGCTTGTTCTTCAGCTTCAGCATCAGTGGCAGCAATTTCAACCCCAGATTTTGGTTGGAATGGTTTAATTTCAATTGAATCTAAAACTTTTTTATAATCTTCAATAGTGGCATTTTGTTCTTTTAATCCATAAATAAAAGCTAATAAATTGGCACCACCAACAATATAATTAAAATGATCTTTATTGTTGATATCAAATTCTAATGGTTTTGGAGCTCTTTTTGGTCCAGACCAGAATGGAGCACCAGTTGAAGTTTTTGCATCTGGTGGGAAATTATATAATAATTGTTTGATATCATGATTAAATTTAGTTTCAAATTCTTGTCTTGCCCATTTAATACACTCATCAAAAGTATATGGACGTTTGTTTAAATAATCAGATATGTTTTCTAAAGTACCTTTAATATCTGGATTTTGTTTCAAAGTTTGTTCAACATAATTTGGTTGACTCAAATATAAATTAACACTTTCTGGAGAATCAGCAAAATATCCTTGGAATAAAGATTTAGCCCAAGCAATAGTATGATCAATTTTATTTGGGAAAGATCTTAAAGTACATAATGGAATAGACTTTTCTGGTGGATCTTGAGATGAAGAATAAGATTCAGTCAAATTTGGAATAATAACTTGAGTATTACCTTTAGTACCCAAAGTACCTGATTCCAATAATGGTTTTTTGTAAAAGACACAACGACGATCAACATAAGTTCTGGCTTCAACATTATCTAAAGCATTAACCACAATATTTAATTGAGTCCAGAATTCATCATTAAAAATATCTTCAGTTTCTGGTCCAACTTTATCTAATTTAGAATCAATTTTACCAGTCAAATCAGGATTCATGGCTTGTACTGCAAGGGCAGCAACATCTGATTTGTTTTTACCAACATCTTTTGGTCTAAATAAAAATTGACGATTTAAATTGGATTTTCAATAGAATCATTATCAGTAATAAAATTTTACCTTCAGGACCAGATCCTAATCCCATCATGGCCCAATTCTTCAACATTTCACAACCAATGGCACCAGAACCAACCAAGAAAACTTTCAAATTAGCAATAGCTTCTTGGAAATTTTTACCAAAAACAGCAATTTGACCATCATATCTAGATCCAATTGGTTTAGTGGTTTCAGAATTTCTTGGATATTCTTTTTCTGAAGGTAAAGATTCTAAAGAATCAAAATAGAACCATTGTTTAATAGGAGTGAATTTAGCAGAACAATTTTTCAAAACTTCTTGAGCAATTAAACCACCATAAAAGGCAACAACCCCAGGAATATCACCACGAGCTTGATAAAATAATTGTTTAAGGTATTCTTCATTAAGTTTATCATCACCCAAAATTGATGGATTTTGAGTAGCCAATTCTTCAGCATATCTAAATGCTTCATTGGCATGTTCTTCATTATAAGGAGATGGTAATTCACCTTGATGCTTAGTTTTAAAAGCATGTAAAGCTTGGAAACCTAAATGTAATTGAGGTGGTTTATCAAATTTAGCAAAATCAGAAATCAAATATTCTGGATTAGCCAATTGTTTAATTAATGGTTCAAAAGAAATATCTTTTGGAATTTTAACTTGAGTATATAATCCCCCTTTAATATATTCACCATAACTTTCATCAATTTTAATTTTAAAGGCATATGGACCCAAAACTTCAATTTTATGAGGATTACCATCATTTAATTTAGGCATACCTTCAATTTCGGCAAATTTAACATAATCACCATCTTCTAATCCATGTCTATTATCATCCAACATTGTAACAGTACCATCTTTTTCAATATCTGAAACAATTCCACCTAATGGTTCTTCACCAGTTTGATCAATGACGGTAAATTTTTCTCCAAAATCAACAAAAATTTGTCCAAATAAACCTCTAATATCAGCATTTATATAACCAATATCATTGGCATGAGTTATAGTATTAATTTTAACTTGTTCTTCTAAAGTAATATTTGTTGATACAATACATTTAAATTTCAATAAAGTTTCTTCATTAATATTATCAATGATATTAATTGGAACATAAGCATTTAATTCTGATAATTTTTCACGACTAGTAACATCTTTAGGTTTACCAATATCTGATTCTGATAAAAAGAATTGAGTAGATAAATCAGTTAAAGTGACTGGACTTGGATCGTATAAACTTAATGATTTAACTCCAGCAAGAGCAATATTTTTAGCAATTTCTATGCCTAAGCCATTAAGACCAATGATTAAAACATTAGCATTTTGCATTTTAAGCATAGCTTCTTTACCCAACACATACAATTGACGAGAGTATAACCCTTCATCAATTTCTTGAGGAGAAGGAGAATCTATTTGCATGTTATCAGACATGATATATTTCTTCTAGTTTATTAATGATTATTAATAATATATTAAAAAAAAAAAAAGAGTTGATAGTAATTTTTTTCAGGTTTCCAAATTTTTTTTTTTTTTTTTTTTCCGTTTTTAGTTTGTCGTTTGGACAAAAGTGAATGGCAAAATATAGTGAAATTTAGCTGGTCGTGTCAAATGGTACAAAGATTGCTGTTTACGTATACAAGTGTGTAAAGTTAGAGATCACAATTTAAAAGGGAGAGTCGTGTATAATTGTACATACATTATGTACTGTAGATGTTTAGTACTGTAATAGTAATATTACTAATCCTTTTATTCTATATGATCCATACCATGTCTTTTTAATTCAGCTTGAACATCAAAATTTGGATCTCTAGGTTCCATTTGTTTAATTACTTTAGCAGGTACTCCTGCAACTACTGTATTTGGTGGGACATCTTTATTAACCACTGCACCAGCAGCAACAACACTTCCATCACCAACAGTTACACCACCAAGAATTGTACATCCACCACCTAACCAAACACCATCACCAATGGTAATAGGTAAAGCATTTTCTAAAAACCCATATCTTAATGTTGGATCAGTTGGATGATTTGGGGTAAGAATTGAAACATTTGGTCCACATTTAACATTTTTACCAATTTTAACTATTGAAACATCCAAAATTATTAAATTATAATTAGAATAAAAATTTTCTCCTAAATAAGTATTAAATCCATAATCAAAATAAATTGGATATTCCATATAAGTACCTTTACCAACATGACCAATAAAACTTTCTAAATGTTTTGTTTTTGCAATTTGATAATCTTCTAAAGTTGGATAATCTCTTGTTCTAAAAGAACCATAATCTAACATATAATCTCTACATTTACTTCTAATTTCAAATAAATCTTTTTGTCTATCATTATAAATCATTCCACTAATCATTCTTTCATAATTTTCATAAGCTTGTTTATCATTTTTATCAAATGATACATGATTAAGATTATCATACGCAAATTTAATTAATTCTTGATCCTTTTCAGGTCTAACATTGGTTTGTTTACAAAAATCTTCTTTATCTTTGATTTGTGGCATTGCAATTGGTTAAGTAATTTCAAAAAAAAAAAAATAAGAATTCTATCAAAAGAAAAATGTTGTTGATAATTAATTAATACAAATATATGAAATTAAAATTTTATACCCGTTCCAACTCGTCGAATGAAAAATCTTTCAACAGGTTTCTCCGTCCAATCTTCCCCTCTTCATTCTCCCTCCTCTCACTTAAATGAACAATTATACAATTATATGTAAATTAAGAGCAAAATATGTCTTGGCTATTTTGTAAATTACAAATAGGACTAAATCACACTCTCGCAATTTTCCTCGCTTGATTCCGAATATTCCATCCAACGGTATGTGAAATGTGGAGAGTAAAAAATTCATTGGTCCTACCACCCTGACAGTATGTTTCATACATTTTTTTTTCCCTGTATGTGCTTATAACAGATCATTCTAGCCCGAAAAGGGGGAAAAAAATAAGACTATCTTTATGATAACGGAACATCTTTCTATGTAATAGGTATTATTATTTACTGTCTTACAGTACCCTGGTATAAGTTCCTTTTTTTTTTTTTTTTTGATATATTCATGTAAACTTGATGTATAATTTTAGACGAATTACTCTTTCATTAATAATTATTTAATATTATTATTTTGTTTCTCTTATACTCAATGATAATAATTTTCATTTGAATGGAAGGAGGGGGGTGGGAGGATAATACATCAATGTATAAATTTAATAATTAATGAAATTTTTTTTTTTTTAATTGATAATAAAAAATTTAATGGAGATATATATTTATTATATCCGTATTAATATTATATAATTAATCAAGTTGAAATAAATAAAAACAAAGGTACAGGAAACTTCATCTTTATTATCACTTTGATAATATTAATAAAAATAATAATAATAAATTGAAAATTATAATACATGTATGAATTCAATAAATTTTTTGTAAAAATATTATCCTGAAAGTATTTCATATTTAACTTTTAGTTTATCTTTAAGAAATTATTATTAAAACTATAATGTATAATAAGAATCATTCTTCTAAAGTCAAAATGTAAAATAGTATACGAATGGAAAGGAGGGGGGGGATTGTAACATTGGAGAATTATTATAATTTATGACAAATTTAGAGTTTAAACATT